>MU251423.1:0-129367 GCA_019669835.1 Amylocarpus encephaloides | reverse complement strand
AACTTAAAAGAAATAGTTTCTAAAATTTAATTAAGAAGTACGTAGAGAGCTTATAAAAGCGTAGCTCCTATAGGGTCTTATATATATAAGAAGAGATAACTAGAACCTTCTAGAAGTAATAGAATAGAGTAACGTCGAACTAAATCGAATTCTACTCGTAACTAGTACTTAGCGAGAGTTTGTGCTTAGCGAGAGCTTTTAGCCTAAGTACACCCTAGGGTCCTAACCCTTATAATAACGTTTCTTAAGTTATATATTTAAAGTATAAGAATATACTAGACTAGAAAGAGAGTAGTATTATAACCTACTACTAAATTAAGTAATATAGCTCTAAGACTTAGTAAGCTAGACCTACTTAAATATAAACTTATATAGAGAAGCTATAGATTATATAGTAAAGTTATAGATTAAATTATCTAGACTTTATAAGTATAAGTAATAATTTAAATAATTTAACTAATTTAATAGAAGTATAGATTCTATATAAATAGATAGTATTTCTTATATAATTAGAAGTCTTATACTTAACTTAAATATAATATCTTTATACTATACTTAGTAACTTATAAAAGATTATTAGTCTTAATTAGTAATAGTATCTCTATCTATCTAACTAATCTACCTTTATACTCTTAAGTAATACTAGCTCGACTATACGTTATAATATAATAGCTCTAACTCTTACCTTTTAGTTACTACCTTCTCTATTTATTATTATTTTATATATAAGCTATTATATATAGTTAGATTAATACTAGAAGTACTAATACTAATAACTAAGTAATAACTAAGTACTAGAACTAAATAGTACTTTTACTATACTAGACTCTTATAGTAGTTTATTAATCTAAATTATATAATAATAGGTTTATATATTTATCTAAATATACTATTTAGTAGTATTACCCCTCTACTTATAGTTTATATATATAAGTCGTTATATTATATATACTAACCTAACGAGTTAAGGTATATATACTTCTAGGTTAGGGGCAGGGGTCGGGATTCCTAGATGGGTTACCTCCTTTAACTAAAGTTTAGAGGAGTAATAATATCGTCGGTCGGCTATACGTCTATAAGACAAGTGCATATAGTAAAACTATATTTGTAAGTCCAAACTCCTCTTTCTATGGCCGATCTTTCGTGCCAGTAATCCGTACAATAATACAAGTGGTATCATACATTGCATTCTCCCGATCTCTCCCTTCCAGAATCCGTCGACTGGGCGCATTGTCCGCTTGTCGCATAGAATCTCTCCCTCTTCATCACGAAAAGAATCTCCCCAACATCCCACCTGCAACGCTCCTCGCCATCCCCCCACCTAACATGGCACTCCCTGCCAGATTCGACGCCTGACCAAACTTATCACACCTCGAGAACGCAAGCGTATTCGTGATCGTCAGGCTCAGCGCAATAGCTATTCCCCACAATTAGCCTTCATCCTCTCCCCACCCGTCCTCTCACACATATCGACTTACCAACAAGCGTTAACCAAATCGGTTCCAACTTCAACACCGCCACAAACGCCAACGCCACCCACAGCAACGGCTGACTATATAGCGCCAACCAAAAGAACCGTCGATCCGTCGCGCTGATGACCTTGACGGAGGGATCTGAGGATTCAAAGACCCAGTGCGAGTCGCCTGTCTCGGGGTGGACTTCGTTCCACCAGCGGAGCCCGACGAGACGGCGGCCGGCAATGTTTTTCAGGTAGTAGAAGTCGGCAGCGAGGAGGAGGATGGTGATGATGAATATTAGGACGCTGGGAGAGCAGTCAGTATCCGGGTCTGGGATGGGGATGGGAAAGAGGGACGTACAAATTATCAGTAAACAAGATCCCTAGTAGATAAACCAGTAACGAAGCTACACCACCCCATTCATTAGCCATCTTCATTAGCCGTCTTTCCCCATCTCCCATTCCTTCCTCGACTTTCAAACTGGACACGTACAGATTCTAAACGCGAGGAACCACAGCAGCGTAATAGGATGCGAGCTGAGGCGCCAACTCAAGGCTCCCTCGGGCGTCTGTTGATCCATGGTTGGAGATCTGGAGGAAGAGTGTCGAGGTGGCAGATGGTGAATTGAATAATCGTGTCTTGATGTCGCGGAGCCACATGCGGCATGCGGAGTATAATGGCAAGCTGTTAACGAACATGGGTGCAAAGGTCTGTGCGTTCAGGGCCTCAAAACAACAGATATTATATTTAATTTGGTGTAGACCAGCCACATCTCTTAACTAAGTTATAAACCCAGTACTCTTGCTTTACAATAAGAGCGTCAATCCATTCTTGAGGTATTTTCTCCCATTCCTCCCTTACTGCTTCTATCGTTTCAACCTCATTTGTAGGGTCCCTTTGGCGCCTGTGAATAGCTTGTTTAATTCTACGCTAGCACTTCTTAATTAGATTCATATCAGGTGAAATAGTAGGGTGCGGAAAGAGGATAATGCCTTTAGTAGCGCGCCAAAGAGCGCACGGGCTCCATAAGGACTTATAGCCTTGCGTAGAGTTGCCATCTTCCATAAATTGCGGTGTGCCACAAACCCGCCGGAATGCTTCTAAAAAGCCCTTAATATGGGGTTTAAGAACCTACGAACAGTAGTCGACTTACTTAAATGCGTCATTCTTACCTATACCGTGAATATGGACTAGTTCACTCCTGTAACCATAACTAATAGTACTAAAGAAGTGGACTAGAGTTGTGTGTCCTCGGTGCATTTGGAATTGAATATAATCAGGGTGCCACCTCTCTTTACTGTTCCTAATACACCTCCTCTTACATTTCTTTACACTAATCCAGAATGTGACCTCGTCAGACCAGAGAATATAACACCATTATAGAATCCCCCAGAACATGTATGTAATCGCCCAGATCTACCGCGCGTCGGCTTAAGCTCGTGAAAGGTATGGCTTTTGGCATTCGATACACGAGTAGTATCTAGCTTCGTTAAGACGGCGTTTGAGAGTCCTAGGAGAGCATGTAAGTTGAAGCTCAAGGACGAGTTAGTGCCAATTTAGCTCCCTCGTTGCGTGGTCTGTTGAGATGTATTTAATGATATCCTAGACCTCTTACGTATTTAGAGACTCTCGGGGCCTGCCTGTACGTGTAAGGCGTACTCTTTCTAGGACATCGTAGTTAAGGATCTTCCTAATAGTACTATCTCCAAGATCGTAGTACCCTATAAGCTGTTGTAACCTAATTTTAGCGAACTTATAAAGCTGGCGTATAGCCTCTTTGTGTTTAGTCTTGATCTCCTCCCCTGGAAGCCTTGGTGACATTGGTGGAGTTACTGGATTGTCCATTTTAATAAAATTGCAGGTGCCCTGAACGCACGGACTTTTGCACCCATGTTCGTAAGTACCCCTTGTCGTTCGTAAGGTGGGCATTGCCAGCGGCGGGAGGTGGGGCGGGATGAATTGCCAGTGGCCACCCCACCTCATGGAAAGGACTTCCAGGGAACCGGGGTTATATTAAGTGAAGACTGGTAGAAGTACTTCATGACATTATCTATATAAATCTGCTACTCCAAACACAACCTAATCCCATACCCCCATTCACCCAAACCCCAGCGCTGTGCTCAAATACAAGTCCCAAACATCTCATGCGTCACTATCACTCTCAACCACCATCCTCCTCCTCCGTCCCCTCGCCTGAACATTCTTGGCATCAGAATTCGACACCTGAATCGGATTATGGGAATCTTTCTGCTGTCTCGAGGAAAATAAATCCTGGATATTAGGTAAGTCATCATCGTCATCATCAATCGTGTCCTGTGGAGATATGATCATGCGAGGTGATCGCTGTCTCTGTTTGAGCTCTCGAGCTGGTGGCGGACTTGATGATCTAATCCCACCACTCCTTCTGATGCCGACACTAGAGGACTGAACAACGAAATCCACAAGGCCTGATGAGGCATCACTGTCTTCTGAGACTTCCTCACTGCGCGCTAGATCGTCGCCTTCCCCTTCTGTGTCATCTCCGCTGATCTCGTGGCGATTTGTAGCGCCTGGAGTAGCTTCCATATCATTGCCATCGTCCGAGAAGATATGCGAGCGCTTTGGGGTTTTCTTCGTCTTCCTCTGCTTTGGCGCCGGCTTGTCCTTTGGAGTCTTCCGTTTTGCGGCTCTGACTTTTGGCGTTCTGGCTCTTGGGGTCTTCTTGGTACTCGAGGTTGCTAACTTTCTTGTTTTCGGAGTCTCTTCAGATGGACCATCCTCAATTTCTATCAGATCTTCCCATAAATCTAGTGAGGCTGCTCTGTCCCTATATTGCTTTTTGAATCGATCTTTAATGTCCTGTGAGTCTGCCAAAGTCTGGAAAAGCTGCACGCATCGCTTCGTGTAAGATCCATGTGGTATCCTCACAAAAGGTCCTAATAAACGCTGGACAAAAGGATGGGCTGTCAAATCAGGCATGCCGACTTCCTCGCCCTCGTCTCCTGCAATGTTCTGATATCGTTGTTCAAGGTCCTCGGTATCCTTGTGGCTAAGTAGTACCGACTCCACAGGTATCAGTGGGACTAGCGGAGCTGCGAGCGGCTCTTTCTGCTTCACATTGATCCCAAAATTAGCTACAGTCGTTCCATCCGCTGATAATTTTGAGGCATTGAGGAATCCCATCTCAACACTATCAGGCATGTGGAACTTCTTCGCCGGCATCTTCTTGTCCTTCTTCCCCCGTTTCGTAGGCACGGGGAGTGATGGACCTTGTGTGTTCTCAATGGGAATTTCTATCAGTCTTTTGTCGACCTTCGGATGAATATCTCTCGGAATTATTCGAACTGAGAGATCATGTCTGAAATTGAAGCGGCTACCACAACTAATCATTTTCTGCATCTGCTCGTAGTTGTCTTTTGCCTTGGCGAACGACTCTTCTTCCTTACCACGCATCAGAAGGAGGACGATGTTTCCTTGTCTTTTTCTCCCAGTTCGTCCCATGCGTTGCAACATTCGAATTGGCGAAGCTGAAGCATCGAAACAGACAATCAAGTCAACTTGTCCAATATCCAATCCTTCTTCACCAATTGAAGTAGCAACAATGACGTTGAGCATTCCCTGCTTGAAATTGTTGATCGTCTCAAGCTGCTTGGCTTGATTCATGCCCTCCGAGCGCTTCGAATCAGCCTGCCCTACGAAGACTGATGCTCGAATCAGAGGCCCATGTTTGTTCAATACTCTGCAAATGTCCTCCGCGCTATCTCGAAATTCGGCAAAGACGATTACACGCGTAGCTGATGGAGGCATGTCTTCTCCCAACCTCCCTTCTCCAGCGTCGAGAAAATGGTTCAGAATCGTGTCACAAAGATAGGTCAACTTCGGATGACCAACAAAACCGTCCCTACTGATCCAACCTTGCATCATGCTCATCATTTTTTTGAAATCTGGATTGTCGACAATTTGTTTCCGGTACTTTCCCCCCTTGTTGCCATCCTCGACACTTTGCCGAAAGTCTTTTATGGAAGAGAAAAATGGTCCTATTCCATGGAAGTTGAGCAGCTTTATGCCATGTGCTAAGCTAGCAAGTATTGTGAATAGACCATTCATCATTCCTTTGAGACCTATGCTAGCCGTGCGACCTGCTCCAGATCCAAACCAAGCCTGTTTAGCTTTTATGAGCCCAAAAGGAGTAAGAGACATCGGGTCCTTATTGTAATAAGCATTTTGAGAACAGAGCTGGTTCACCAAGGGCTGCAAGGCTTTGGAGAAGTGTTCTTTGATCAGGATGATATCTTCAGAGGGGTCGAGGACGATCTGATCAACATTCCTTCTGTGTACGTATTGAGCAATGTCGATAGACCCCTCCGTGCGAATCTCAACCTTGGATATTTCGAGGCCGTTAATCACCTCCTGAACCGCTTCGACACTTGATCCAGGTGTAGCAGTCAAAGCCAATATCCGAAAGCTTTTATTGAACCTCCGCAAGAAGTTCACAACTTTCACATAGGCATAATTCCCTGTTGCTCTATGCGCCTCGTCAACGACTAAGAGCACAATATTCTTAGGATCAACAATACCACTTGACAAGTCATTCTCAAGAGTCTGTGGAGTCATAAAGAAGACTCGTTTCTCTGCCCACTCCTCGGCCCTCAAAATGGGCGCTTGTTCACCAGTCAACATAGTCGTCTGTGACTTTGGTATTCCAACTATATTAAAACAAGCCTCCGCTTGTTGAGCGACCAAAGGCTTCGTTGGAGCCACAAATACTATCTGCGCGCTCTTCGTCCATCGGAAATAGTTAAGCATAATCGTAGCGGCAATAAAAGTCTTTCCGAGCCCAGTGGGAAGTGCGACAAGAAGATTGTTAAAAAGACCATTCTTGACAATGGTAAACTGGTACTGGCGAATAACCCCGAGGTTGACAGGATACACCCACGTCTTAATAGCCTCGTTGACCAGTACATGATGCGTCGCGGCTTCTGGAGGTAGGTCAACGATGAAGTTTCGAACTTTGTTTGCTTGTGAAGTCGAGACTTCTACTTCAGCTCGTGTGTTGTAGAGTGTGGTTTGTCGAAGTCCGTTAAGTGGCGCTGCTAGACGCTGCCTTACCATAGAAGCGGTCTGAGAAGGTCGAAGTAGGGGAGAGCATATTGTAATTGGCTCCTGGTTGCATTCTGGCGACGAGAAAGCATATAAGGGCAGATTCCCCAGCTCTTTTGAGATTTCATCTCGCCGTGGCGGGGTTTGCGTCCGCATATTGATAGTGTCGAAGGTGGTAGATTGCCGTCGAGGGTTCGCCGAAACAGCCTGAGGTTTGGGTGGTCGAGGCTTCATATATATAGGACCTCTAATCCTATGCGGCGGTGATTCAGGATGTCCCTCAGCCTGAGTTGCGCCCAATATCTTCGCAGGTGGTACCTCCTCTACGCCTATATGTATCCTATATTTCTTCTTCTTCGACTTGGCGTTCTCATCGTCTTCCGCGCCCGATCCTCCATTCTCTCCATCTGTGATTTCTTCCCCATTGGAACCATAACTGACTCTCCTCCTTTTGTTTGGATGTGCTTGAGGAGAGTGGTATAGTGGTGGGAGGGGTTTGGATCGCTGACTGAAGACGTCGATCAAATCTTCGTCTGCAATGTCGCCGTAGTCCTCCTCGTCCATCTTCGTTGGAAATTTGCCTTTGCGCGCATGCTTTATCAACGGAGTAGGGTTGAGGTTGTCGTGTTGCAGAGTAATGCGTCGCCAAGAATATTCTAATCACGTAAACACGTGATTGCCATCCAGAATTTAGCGAGATTCCAGAATTTAGAGCTGTCTTGTAGATCTTTAATAATAGGTTGCGTCGGCTCGGAACAACATCTCAAGTCGATAGTACCAAGAGAGGGCAGGAATAAAGCGAACTAGAAGTTATAGCAGAAACAACGATATGAACATCACTTATGCAAATCCGGAGGCAGTACCATAGTATGTTCTTTGATAACATACTCCGTATAGACCCTTAATTGATCCCCGGTTCATATTTAAGCGTCTTACATGGACATCAGAAGATCCGTCCAGGTCTCCTCCCAACTGGTTTCCTCACGGCTCCATGCGAAGCAACCTTCTTCTTCACCACCGAAGCCAACGGCACCTTAGCCGTCTTCGATTCTTCATTCTCCAGTCTTCGATCCTCCTGTGCCTTGTCGGCAACCATCTTAGCTTCAATCTCCATCTTCCTGTTGAACTCAACCTCGGTCACTCTCTTTTCTCGCGCAGAGTAACCTTTCTCTTTCACCGAGTAGAATACCCCGCCTAGTTCAGCAAGCCAGTGTGGGTCCACGGATGTCACAGTAGACATGTACTCTTTTGACGTGAGAATAAGCTCATGGTAGACGACATAATCTGGCAGATAGCCTAAGCCGTAAAGAGCGCTTGTTGGGTGCAGTTGCACCGTGACGCTTGTCCTCAAGTTGTTGTACTCTCCAATGCCTTTAACTTTTGCTGCTTGATGATAATATCCCGAGCAAATGCATTTTCGAATGATGTCCCAGCCAGTTCCACAACTGATCATGGACATTTTTTGCATCTTCATGATGTCGAGCAATTGTTCTCGGATCTCTTTCGCTCGACGCAGTGACTTTGGGTGCAAGAAATGTCGTGTACACCAGGCATCTGAGAATCCATTTGACTTCCATTGCGAATAAACATGTAGATATGTCAAATGATCCGACTCAGGGACGAAAAATTTTTCGCGAGCTGCATCAGATTCTTCCTGTCGTTCTTTAGGTCTGTAAAAGATACTAGGAACAGAAAGCATAGATACGATGGTCAACATCTCTTCGCTACAACCATAATCTTCCGAGGTGATGAGCAACTTCGCTAGTGAGGGATCCATGGGGAATGCTGTCATCTTCTTGCCTATGTCTGTAAGATCGCCAATGTTGTTGAGTGCTCCTAGTGCCCAGAGGTCGAATAGGGACGTAGTGATCGTGTCTTGGGGAGGAGGATCCATGAAATCAAAATCCAGCAAATCCTTCACACCCAGAGATTTCAAAAGCAGTACTGTATTACTAAGATTGGTTCGCTGAATCTCGGGGATTGTCTGTATATATAATTCGTCCTTGAATGCGGCTTCGGTGAAAAGATGATATGCCTTTCCAGGACCGGTGCGTCCAGCCCTACCTGCTCTCTGAGAAGCGTTTGCTTGAGAAATTGGTGTGATCTGGAGAGTGTCCATTCCCATGCGTGGATTGTAGACTTTGAGCTTCGAGTAGCCAGCATCTACAACATACATGATACCATCCACCGTCAAACTTGTCTCTGCAATATTCGTGGCAACAATAACTTTCCTGACACCAGGAGCGGCCTTGTCAAAGATCTTAGCTTGTAAGTCTGCGGGCATCTGACTGTAAATTGGAAGGATACTAAGCTTCGGAGGATCGTTGAGTGCACTGAGGCGTTCTTGAACGAGTTCGCATGTACATTCGATGTCTTCTTGTCCAGTCATGAATACCAAAATATCACCAGCCCCCATGGAAACATGGATAGCCAGAACTTGTTGCACCGCCTGATCGACATAGTCTTCGACTGGCGACCGATGAAACATGACGTCGACCGGAAAGGTTCGGCCAGGGATGAAGAATTCAGGGGCACCTCCATAGAAATCCGAGAACTTCTTCGAGTTCATAGTTGCCGAAGTAACGATGAGTTTGAGATCGCGCCGGCGAGTGAGGATTTTCTTGAACAATCCCATGAGCACATCCGTATTCAAAGCTCTTTCGTGGGCCTCGTCCATGATGACACAAGAGTAACGGTCAAGGTCTTGTTCGTTTAAGGACTCTCGTAGAAGAACTCCGTCGGTCATGTATTTGATGCAAGTTTCCTTACTAGTACAATCTTCAAATCGAATAGCATAGCCGACAGTGCTGCCTAGCTTGCATTCCATTTCCTCACTCACACGCTTTGCCACACTCATCGCAGCCACTCTCCTAGGTTGAGTGCATCCTATCATGCCTATTTGGGCGTAACCATCTTCGTACAAAAACTGAGTGAGCTGTGTCGTTTTACCAGAACCAGTCTCGCCCACGACAATGACGACCTGGTTGTCTCGTATCACGCGTAATAAATCCTCTCGGACGGCGAATGCTGGGAGGTATTCCCTTTGCTCCTTCAATGACTTGCTTTGACTGAAACTACTGGCTCCCTCGCTCTTCTTCATATGCTGGGCGAATTTACTGTTTCCTTGCTGCTCTTCCTCAACGGGTACCGGCGCAGCGCTGTCTCCTTCGTCCTTTTTAACGCCCATGAGATTTCCCAGGGCTGTTCCAGCCATATTCGTAGCTTCCTGAGCCTGTTTCTGCCTCTCCTTTTGCTGGCGCTTCTCTTTCACAACCTTACTACCCTTTCGACTAAAGACAGCCATATCACTTTGATTATCTCGAACTGCGGGCACAGGCTCCAGCTGCTTTGAAAACACAGTCCTGCCATCCAAAAATGGGGGCTTCAGGTCGTGGACAAGTAAATGGACTCGAGTCGCCTCCTCATCATCTTCAAAGTCATCACCAAAATCTCGTCGTTGTGCAACACCGGATGTGAGCATTCGATTCGTTTCCCAAGCATCGACATCTTTCTGTTTCTGGGTAGCCCGCGCACTCATGCGCTTCCCAGTCATTTTCTCTGTCAATGCAACCTCCCGCTGCTGGTCAGCCCAGGTGTTGTCGTAAGATCCGAATGGGTTGTGAGAATCATCTCCAAAGGTGTGGCCGAATTCATCTCCATCGTACCAATCCCTATCGAGTGCATTGGAATCTTCTTCATTTACAAACGGCTCGGGTCCGTTAAATTCCTTCTGGCGGGGAGTTGCTTCGGGAGTCGAAGCATATCGCGACTGTCCATGAGGTGTTGATGATCGTGAGCCGTTTCCGAGTCGACTTTGGGACCTTGATGCTACGGATTTCAGATTTAGGTGGCTCGAAGATGGCCTCGAAGGTATAGCGAATCTATCATCGGATCGCAGAGGGTTGAATTCTAGTTTCCGGCGCTTGGGACTTTGCTCGACTTCGTCCCTAGGCATGTTTGTTGCAGGTGATAAAATAAATAATGGCTTTTGAAGGGGCGAAGTTAGGGGTCTCGCCTCAGATTTCACCGCCTTACTGTAGTGGCAGAATTTTGGCAGAAAAGTAAAAAAAGTTCAAGGAGCGCCCGCACTAATCACTTATCGCAACCTTTTTCTGCAAATTCTTGTCGCAAACTGCAATCTTGATAGCAAAGATGTCAATGATTACAGCAACAGCGTGGGTCCCTCGAGGATTCGCCGCCCCGTTTCCAGTTAAATATAATTTCGACGAGGGTGAGTTCCAGCGCATCGCAGAGCTCGCGAAGCTCCAACTCGACGATGCGAACGAAGACTTGGAAGAAGCTCAGAAACCCGCCGCGGGTGACGGAAGGCCTACTGTAGAAGACAACTCGGGTTCCGATGCGGAAGATCCCCCTAGAAAGGCTGTGGAATCAAATGGGTATGCTCCTAATGCTCATATCTCTGCTATGCTTGCGCTAATATAATTTCAAGCGACGACGACGATAATCTCAAAGAATATGACCTAGACCACTACGACGAGGATGTTGCCATGGATCAAGAGAAGGGCGGAGAGAATATGGGAATGTTTGGTAACATCAAATCTCTAGCATACCATGAGTCCAACAAAGACGATCCATACATTACAATGCAGGAAAACGAGGACGACGACGAGGATAGAGAAGAACTCCAAATTTTGGCGACAGATAACATGCTTCTAGCTGCCAAGATCGAAGACGAGGTAGCACATTTGGAGGTATACGTCTACGAAGATGAAGCGGACAACCTCTACGTACATCACGATCTTATGCTCCCCGCCATACCTTTATGCTTAGAGTGGATAGATATGCCAGTGGGAAAGTCGAGTGTGGAGAATGACTCGAGAGCGAACTTTGTGGCTGTAGGAACCTTTGATCCGGATATCGAGATTTGGGATTTAGACACCGTTGATTGCATGTATCCAAATGCAATCCTTGGACAAGGTGGTGAAGGTGCTGAGGATAAGAAAAAAAAGCAGCGCAAGAAGTCTAAGAAGCCCAACGACGAACATCATGTCGACGCAGTCCTATCTCTCGCCGCAAATCGCCAACATCGGAACCTACTAGCATCTTCTTCGGCCGATAAGACTGTAAAACTTTGGGATTTGAATACGGCCAAATGCGCCAAATCATACACCCACCATACCGATAAGGTCTGCGCCCTTGCATGGCATCCAAGGGAGTCGACAGTCTTATTGAGTGGAAGTTACGATCGAACTATCGTTGCAGCAGATATGAGGGCTCCAGATGCTAAAGCTCCAAGATGGGGTGTCGAGAGCGATGTCGAAAATGTGCGATGGGATCCCCATGACCCTAATTACTTCTACATATCAACCGAAAACGGTGTCATCCATCTTCACGATATCCGCAACGTACCCTCAAGCCCAGCAGCGAGCAAGCCAGTATGGATTCTTCAAGCACACGACGAGTCTGTATCTGCATTCGACGTCAACCCTATAATTCCAGGTTTCATGGTTACCGGGTCCACGGACAAGCAGGTCAAACTCTGGAACATGTCAGCCACAGGTCCAACAATGATTGTCTCCCGCAATCTCGAGGTTGGCAAGATTTTCTCAACTATTTTCGCGCCAGATGAGGAGGTCGGGTTCAGACTGTCGGTTGCAGGCAGCAAGGGAGTGCTTCAGGTTTGGGTATGCGATTCCCCTTTCCCAACTTATTGAGGACTTGCTTAGAAAGATACAGGATACATCCACGAACCCAGCAGTACGGAAAGCATTTGCTGACCGAGTCGCCCCCGTTGATGGAGAAATTAAGGAAAGGTTGGTTGGAGTTCAAGACGACAGCAGCGAATCAGAGGATGAAGGCGAAGCAGAGAAAGAGAATGGAAAGTAAGGGGACGGCTGGGAATCTATGGAAGAGGAATGAAACGATTTGAAGTCTTACCGAGTGCCGCACACGATCCTCTTTCACGGAATTTACGATCCACCGAACACAGAAGCATGAAGCGCAAGGCAAAATAACTGACAACTTGACACGCAGTTGCATTGTAGTCCCTCATCAAGAAGTTATGAGACTTCTCAGAGTTGCATGTAAGTCCCAGTCTAGCTTGTCTGATGATGTCTCCTATATAAACATACCTCCGTATAGGTAGGAAAATCTTAGCAAATTCGAGCATCATGGCACGCATGAATTAGGGCCTAGCATGAATGTCGAACCTAGCAACTTCCCCACAAAATGGAATATTCTTGGTGGGTTGTGCGTATGATTTTCACTGCACTGACGATTGCGCATTGAAGTTCGCGTGAGCTCTGGACTTTGGAGGGGTTCATCTCGTCTCCGTTTCCCAAGAAAGGGGGGTCGTCCCGACTCACGACTTCCAGGACTCTACGAGTACCTCTGTACGGACTCCCACGCTACAAATAGAGATCATGACGTACCATTTTCCCTCCGCTCGTGGAAATGATTAGCTATGATTAGAAGTTGCGGCTCACGATACTTTGCCTGAAATGGTTGCAGCCTCCACCAAATCCTAGAGATGCTGACTGAGGTCGCTTCTCGAAATAACCGCAATACTGTGCTTCGGTCCTCGTCTGGGGTGGTCGCACCGGTTCAAATTGAAGCAACAGACAGACCATGATGACTGCAGCGTGCTGGCCACATGTACTGGGGCGTTGTGTTCTCGTAGCCTGATAAGTAGCCTGATACTCGGTACTACTGTACTGTACTGACTGAGTCTGACTCCTGAGAGTCCCACGAGCAGCCTCGAGCAACACAGAACCATCCAAAGGAAGTGAGGGGAGTCAGGGGACAGTGGCGATGCTTCCCCCTTCCCCTTTTCGCGCGCGGGAGACACTCTTGCTAGCCTGGCTCCCTGGTCGGCGTGAAGTGCTTGGACTCTTGGAGTCTGGCGATCCAGAGGAGGTCGCTGATGGCATTGTGCCTGAAACTCGAAACATGCGACCTGCCAATGACGGCGCGGAACTCATCACCATGTCCCCTACAGGCCGCGTTTCGAGTTTCTTTTCGGCGGCAAACATTCAAGGCGCCCGAAATATCCCCGCCCGGACTGGGATTGAGATTCTCCTTCTCCCGCCATGCGAGTCCTGGGAGGAACGTATCAATCAAATGGTGACTTCGCTAAGTTTTTGCCGGGCTAGACCGAAAGGAGGACTTCTTCCACGAATCCACCGTCCGCTCAAGAGTGGTGGAGCATCTCCGTCTTGAGTCTCGAGCCTGGAGTCTCGAGCCTGGAGTCTGGAGTCTTGAGTCTTGACGGGCGAGGCGTTATCGAAGTTCGTGGTCGTGCGTTGACCGTTAACTGGAGAGTCGAGACGATTTGACGGGAGACGACTTCGACTCAGACGAGACGACTCAGACGAGCGACCCAGACGCATCCAGGTCACCTGACAAGCAGGCACGTACCATGTATATTAATATGGAGATGACTCAGACCAATGAAATCCACCCGTCTCTCGCCAATCCTCACCCCTGACGTCCCCCCTGATGTCCCCCCTGACGCCCCTCGCCTTTTTCGGCCCTTGCAGAACCCAACACCCATCGTTGTCGCATTTTTCCCCTTCTACCTACCACCTCCGCTCTCTTTTCTCTCCCATCCTCACTTTCTCAACAGCATCAATCGCGTCGCCAGTCGAACTGTCTTCTACATTCCTTGAACTCTGAACCTGGTTGTTCGAACATTCTCTTCTCTTGTCGACAATCGACACATTCACTCACTCTCCCCTCGAGATAAACAACCCCCCTTTCCTTGATCTACTCGGTACACGCATCTATTTGCAACGCACACAACACCAAGCTCCCCGATTCATCCCAACGGGCAAAGGAAACCCCGCGACCTCCTTGTTCTTCTGGACTGCGTCCTGATATCATCATCACCTTCATTGCCAGCACATTGCTCTAGAGCATCATCACCACTCTTCTTATTCTTATTGGACCGTACATACCATTCACCTGAGCAACACCATCCCAAGTCGTCGAACGGCATCAACCCTCGACGACGATCGTGCCCTCAAAGCCAATCCACCTTCAATCAGTCACCTGGACTTTTGAAGTTTCGATTCAGCATCCGCAGTCACCAGCACCACTTCGCCAGCTGGACCTTCCTGAATTCTGCACTCCTTCCGATCCGCCGCTTCATACCGGATTACCTGCAGCTGATTCTTGGTGGTCTGCCAATCGCGATCAAGCGACATCTGCAGCTGCCCCCAATTACCCGTCCCCCATCGACGGTCAACCACATTCGGATCATCCATCCCACCCTCAAAACTGTCACACGTCCAACGATCTCGTTGGCTAAATCTAGATCATACCCCATCCTTATCTGGGAAGAGCCGATACCGATCTCATTCAGCAAAAATGTCAATCTCAAGAGCCTTCACGATGAAGCGGAGTAGGGGAGCGTCCAATGCCGACACCACATCGCCAATCCCGTCGAGAAGTTTAACCACCAAGCAAACCTTTGCTTCCGGATCCCTCAGGAATAATATCTCGTCGCCCATCGAATTGATTTCGACGACAAACATGCTTTCTTACAATGCTCCCGACATCTTCCCCAAGAGCTCCCCCTCATCATCGACAGCATCAAGGTCCTCTTCTGAGGAGGATTCAGACCGATCGATCCCTTCTCCCACGACAGATGCCTCTTCCGTCTCTTCGTCACCACGATCACCAGAGCCAAATCATCTTTCATGTTACTTTGGGCAGAACTCGAAAGACTTCACCGTTGACGGAGCGCCTGTCATTCCCAGGAGAGCTCTATCGCATACCAAGAAGAATGCCGAGATATTAGCTCGCAAGCGATCAACCTCCCGAATGTCATCACCAAAGAACAGCATCTCAACGAGGCCGTCGTCAATCCAGATGTTCTCTGCTAGCATCGATGCCCCAGAGCAGCACCCATTCGGAAACGAGCTCGCAAAGGTCACAGAGCTTGCGGAAGATTACGGCATCAGCCAGGAGCGATTGGCAGTTGTTGATGAGGAAGAGCAAGAACTTGCATCGAGAGGTCTCTTCAAGTTCAGAGCTGAGGATTACATGAGCGAAATTCAAGGACTCTTCATGAGTGCCTTTGGGGAATCGAAACCTGCCATGTCTTCCGCCATGTGGATATAGACGCATCAGTTCATACTCCATCTCTCCTTGCGACATAATACCTCCGATCCATCGGACTTTTCATTGTATATATTCATTGGCCATTTGGTTCACATTCATGCGCTCTTTTAACGCTTATTTCTAAAACATACTTTGTCCTCGACTCGGCCAAATGGAAAATGGAGGGGGAGTTCAAGGTTAGGCTGGACTGCCACCCGGGCAATGATTTTATTGGGGGTGGCTTTTGGGCGGGAAGATATCCTACACTGTCGATATGACACTTTTACACTCGCTACGAAGAAGAATTGGGGAAGGATGGATGAGCAGCTAGCCTGCGACACCACCATAGTTTAAACCATTTGCTTGTCCTGCAGGCTGAATGAAAGTCATAAAACACAACACTTCTATAACAAGTTCCGAATGCAGCGGGTAAATTGGTGATTCGCACATGTGAGTGAGGAGTTGGACTTGTGATACATCCTCGGGACAACGCATCCCGCCGAGACGACTCGAACTTTGTCTCTGATCTGGGATGTGGAATGCGGGGAGATAGGGATAAGGGATAGGCAATCGTCATTGCACGCAAGTCTTAAGCCAATCTCATTGTAGGTTCAATCGATATGCAAAGTATCTCACATTCCGCCGGGGGGGTTCGTAGATTTCGATGCATGCACAGATCGATCTCCAAAAGTTGACGAGATCTGGAACTGCTGATCGCGGGCATGGTGGTGCTTGCGAGATTTTTGGTTGATAGCCGTATGATCTACGAAACGGTGATATGAAGCTTGCGGGGTGATCCTTGGATGATAGGGATCAAACGGGTTGTGTCTGAGGTGCTGCACGCTCGGTTGGGGGAGCGGCCGAGGAGGAAGCGAGTTCGTGAGTTTGCACTGCCAACTTTGCAGGTGAGTTTTTGAAGCACATGATTGAGCATTGGTGTCTTGCATTGTGCTTTCTTTTGGTCTTTTGGAGGTGCGGATTATTTTTTCGAGGTGTGTGGAATAGGTGAGCCTATATTTGAGATGTGACGAGTCTTTTGGAGGCTGATTCGTTGTTTTTGCTGACGACATGGTGGGAAAAGCATTATGATACTGTATATATGAGATACCTTAATACGGTACGTCTTGGATATGACTTTGGTAAGTGCCAGGAATAGAAATTAGACGGAATATTTATAGCGATTATAGAATTTTAATATATAGCTTGTCAACATGAGTCTTCCAGCCTATATTGAGGTTAAGCACTAATCTAACCATCAAAAGAGAGACTGATACTATGAATGGCTACACGATAGCTGCGGATGTTTCCAGACGATGCTTCGATAACGGTCCAGTTCTATAGTTGGTCTCGAAAGTCCCACCATACATGTTTGTACGGAGAACATGGTGATCTGGAAGCGAGTCCTCGACACAACTCGGTGGTTGAACCCCGACGGCCACTTTGCCTCCGGCAGGGAATGATTCACACTTGAGAATTCCCGCGGTTGTATTCCCCACGTTTTGGACGGCGACTATCTTGATCAATATCTGTGGAATGATGTCGGCCTTGTGTCGGAAGATACGAAGCTCGCAACATGGCTTATACACTTGCGTAATCGTTGTTCAAGTATGGCCTTGGTCTCGAAACAGCGGCATCCTGAATCTGCTTCAAGGCTCGAACATCGTCATCATCGCTATGGCCAATCTATCATCGTCCCAGTCCTATAATCGATCACTTAATTAGCCCCCATCCATCTCCAATCGAACCATCAATCCCAAGCAAGCAAGAAGCAACTCCAAGAATTTTCTTCAGAAACCCGGATTCTAAGCACCGCTAACCATCCCCGACAAACCTGCCGCATATGACGATACCGACGCAGGTCCGTCTTATGCGGGTGATGGTCGGCCTAATACGGCTCTTCCTAAAGATTGTATGGGGTTTTTGGGATCTCATCATTTTGAGGGATTGCGTCGAGTTGCTTGGGTAGGAAGGGAGAAAGGTGGACTTACTATTAGTGATAAGGCAAGGAAATTCGCCATAATAATAGACGAGAAGAGAGTGATGCGTGCATGGTGTGCTTCATTGGGGAAAGCATTGATGTTGTGCTTGTTTTTGAAGCTCGAACTTTTTCAGAAGCTTCCCCATCATGAATCACTAGCGCCGTTTTGATGTCCACGTGATCGTCAATACTTGACATGTCTGGTGCCCCACAGCCGCAGTCTCCTGTGTAACTCACTTCCAATAACTTCTCACACAGGCAAACACAACATAATAACAATGTCGCCGGTCGCATCACCGCAGGGTGTCCTAGAACCAGAAACTCCTGTCGTATTTCGCGCCTTCAAAAGGCGCAAAATCTATCGCCAACGCGCAACATCTGAAGAAACGTCCGACCCCACCACAGCCACCTCCCCAGCAAATCCACCGGTGGATCAAAGCCTCGATGAGTTGATCCGCAGCACGGCGCAAGATGTGGAGAAGGATAGGGAAGGCGGAAACGTGTCTATGGCTGAAATTTTGAGGATGCGGAAACAGAGAAGGGGGAAGGGAGGGGTGGAGTTTAGAGCTGATACTGGAGGGGCGAGCGACGGCCGTGAAGTCGGTGTTAAAGAACAGAGTGATGAGGAGAAAGCTGAAGTTGCGCTTGGGAGTAATAGTGGTTGCATAAGGAAGTTCGCTCCGCAGACAGGGACGGTGGGGGATGTTGATAGGCATATGTGAGTGTTCCCCGAAAAACATCAATAGTGTAGAGACTTTGGTTTTTGGACAGTGACTAACTCAGGAAGGATGGCATATGTAGATTCTGAGATTGCAAAATGTCGTATGGAGGGTTTGCAGCTCGTAAACCCATCTTCGGAGTCAAGCAATCCGGAGTCTCAGACCATGAGACCGTCCTCCAAATCTTCCTCTAGTCTACCATCAACTAACAATACGGAAGTCCAAAGACAGCCCGCGGCGATGGGCAAACTCCATGAGATCGACCTCGGGGACGAGGCGCGGGAGAAGAATGCTCGTCGTACGGATGTCGCGACTCGACGTCTCAATGGCGAGGAGATATTGGAGGAGAGTGAACGGAATAAGAAACCCGAGGCAGTGCGGTTACGTCCAAATGGGAGGCCCTATCGACAGCAGAAACGGCGAGGAAGTGATGATATTGCTCGGGATAAGCTTGTGGAAGATGTTCTTCGTGAAAATCGCCGTATGCTATTATCCTTCTTCATTCACACATGACTTGTACTAACCTCTTCACTAGTGGAAATCTACGACGAACCCCCACCGCCTGAAATCAACTCGGATGGTGACCAAGCAGCCGACGATCGTATCGCCGAGGCCTTCAGAAGAGAATTCATGGATTCTGTAGCAGCTAGACAAAGGAAGAAAGTTGCGCCTCCTGGCCCGACGAAGTTCACGACTGCGGTGGCGAAGAAGGAGGAAGAAGCACTGAAGGGACCGAAGTTGGGTGGTAGTAGGAGTGCGAGAGCGGCGATGAGAGAGCAGATGTTAAAGGAGGGTAAGAATGTGAAGCGCTAGCTGGGCCTCGAGATGTAAGATCAAGAGACCTCAACTCGCTAGACCAATTCATCTTTGAGTAGGACAGCAGTCTCCACAGATATTTGGTCTGCTTGAGATCGATCTGTACTTCACCTTTTTAATGACTGGCGGGGCTTTAAGCCGTCGTACAATACACCCCTACGTCCTCCACCAAACGCGCCAAGTCCTTATCCCATTTCCCTCCTTAATCTTTGTGACGGCTGTGGAATGACAAGCTTTAACCAACTGCGCCAACTGGCCAAAAGGCACAATATTAGAGTGGGAGCTCTAATGCTTATCTACTATATATGTGACAGGCCAGTAACCACGTTACCACGTGCCGGGCTGTCACAATCTTGACCCTATTTCTTACTCGGGATAAGCGAAACGGCTTCCTAAGTAAAATGGCTTGTTTCGGCGATAGAACCACTATACTAAAATCATACTAAATTCTAATATTTACTAAGAAATAATTAAATTTGAGAGGATCCTATAAAGTTCGACTATTCCGTGATATCGAGATCATTACTATAATCTATAAGTGTATTACATCCGAACTATCGCCGAAACAGGTCATTTTACTTAGAAGCCGTTTTACTTATCCCGAGTGTATGACAAAGCTTATTATCACGAGGCGAACCGGGTATTAATTGCTAGGACAACTGAAAATAATAGGTCCAATTCGAACTTGGTTCGGATGATAGTAATAGGTTTTGCTACAAATCGTAATAGGGCTTCTCGCATTCTTCTCCCATGTCTTATCATCTTATTGCCTACAATCAGATTGCCCACAAAAGAAACAAGATAAGTTTAAGAAGACAAGCGAAGAAGGGAAGAGAGGAGTTGCTTTCAGTGTCCTTCTTGGACTCTTATCCCGTCTCGCGTTCATCTTTAAGCTCGAAATTGTTTACCAGGTCTAAGTTGAATTCAAGGCAATGAATAAAGCTAGGGCGAGAGTTATGAGGTTTGTCGTATATCGTAGCGACTCACCTTGAACTCTCGTCTTATCGTTCGTTATTCCCAGGCAGCATGAGAAATTGTCCACCTGTTCTAAGGTGACCTCAGGGAGATTGGTCTAGATGGGATGAGGGAAGTCGGCTTCGTCGCACATCGCTACGACTCACCTAGTACTCTCTTCCCACCTCTTATCCGCTTTAGACTTTATCTACTGAACCGGAATTATATTTATCACATCGTAATACATCACTTCATCCTCTCATGCTATCTCTTATCAAACCGTACTAGCATACTACCTTACCCACCGGCACCCTAGTGATTTCAAAAAATTCAGATAAAACCCGGAAGAGAGGATTCCAGAAGTGATTAGAAATTAGAAGCGATCCTCATATCACTCCTCATGTCGTCACTTAAAAGGAGATTACTAGCACGTTTGTAGGAGAATGGATAGGATCGAGGGTGTTTAGGAGGACAGTAGTTGGGTTTACAATAAGGAAGAGGAGGGCATGTATTTAGGAGGAACGGAGATAGTTGAGAGGAAAGCATGAGCTGGATTTAGGGGGTTGTATAGAAGTAAGTGAATATACGAGGAACATAGTAAGGTTATATATTCTATACTTCCCGTCCCTTATCATATCTAACACCGTTTTACTATTTGAAATATAAATGTTAACTTGGCGGAAGAAGAGTAAGTAAGAGGGCGATGTGACGATGTGTTTTTAGGGCATTCGCCACCACGGTAGAGTACGTGACCTGGAAAGGGTGTATAGAGGAGTATTCACTTATTATAGGATAAGCGAGGACTTAGTGTATAAGTCATTAGGGAAACTGTATTTAGGTCAGGAGTCGCCCTCGAGCTTTCCTTTTCTCTCCTTAGTTTTAGATTCTCGTATGAAAGGTACCTTTTGGTTTCACCACCCCCATCTCTTGTGGTTCCATATGTGAGCCGTCACAGGCAAGTCTGTGATCAGTGGCCTCTTATGCCTCGAATCCGAAATCACACGCCATTATCGGATGTTTCCCATTCTTCGAAACCCAAATCTGTGATCAATCCGAGGAAGGGTAGCCTCCAGTGCGGCTTTGTGGAATTGGATTTCGGCCTATATCGTTTGAGGTCTCCTGTATTTTTTATCGTCAAGCCCATCGCTTGGAAAAGCTGCCATTCTCTTGCTCGTAGAAAGAAGGGGTGTGAGGAATGAGCGCGAGTATGTTGCTACACAACGCAGTGTGATTCTATCACGCCATATATCTCGTGTTTTATTAGAGTCAATCCATTGTTTGTATCTGTTTCTAGCAGGTGACGCCCGCCATGCTAAGTGAATCTGCACCGATTGTTGTCCCCCCCCATTTTTCATACTCATAAAATACAAACATCATATACTCTCAAGGCTCTTGTGTTCCCACCTGAGCTGCTGTCATTCGTCGTGTTTCTCGTCATACTCCATTATCTCCCGTGCTTCCAAGTATTCGTTCCATCTGCGACGCTCTACGCTTCGAACGCAAAGTTCACTATCCCCCGACTCCATGTTTTTTCCTCTCCAGGTTGCAATACCACTGCTTCTGTCCCTGTTCGATGGTTGGGGAACTTATCGCTCCGAGGACTGATCACACTCTCAACCTGCTCGCGATCGTACTTCTCCACCACAATCTTGCTACTGGCAAAACCCTTGGTTTCCTTGTCACCATCGTGTGCACTGATCCACGCCGTCGCGCATAGATTCTGTGCTATCTCCAACCCACCAGGAAAACCACTGCATATGTTCCCACCCAGGTACCACGCATTGGACACTCGATCAAAGCAATGAAGTAGCGCGGTCAATGGCAACGCCGCTTCAGCAATGAGATGTGAAGTGACATATGGAGAGATGGTCTTGTAACTGCATCCATGTGGCGAGAAGATGACTGACATAGCTCCATCTGGAGGGCTGCTTGAAGCTGTTTGGCCGGAGTATGGAGAAGAAGGTGGTGTCAAAGGCAATGGCTCGGGAGCGGTTGGAGGTCGATAGGTGATACCAATTGCGCTGTGTAGCCTCGTCATTTCCACCTTTTGCGGCATGTATGTAATGGTCACCTCACCCTTGATCCCACTTGGACTCATGGCCGGAATCGGTACGCGATGAACGGTAGAAGGCTTGCAAGCTCGAGGATCTTCCCATCTGGGTAGAGTAACCACTTTGTTCGCGTCAAAGTACTTCCATCCTCGGATCGTCTTCGCAGCCGCGGGTTCTGCGAGAAAGATTGTCTTCCCCCCACTTGCAGGTAGCTGTGTGAGAGTTTCTTGGTGACAGTGATCGCTCTTGTCCTGGCTTATGATCACGAGATCTGGTTCGGGAAGCTCTGTCAACGACGATACACATGCTGGTGCTCTGTGTCTCGAGATGGAGAACTTGGAATGCCATATCTTCGACGGGCCTGATATCCATGGGTCAAGGAGAATTGTGAAGCCTCTATGAGATGGTCTCGGCGAGGGAGGAAAGTGGGTGATTGGTTGGAATTCGAGGAGGAAGGACGCATCTGAATTGAGGTGTTTGACTGTCAAAGACATGCTCGAGATGTTGAATGAGTTGGTCGAGGAGGCGCGGTCAGGTCGTTGAAGTCATAATCTTGGTCGACCCCGATGCGTCTTCGACGTCTTGGTCTCGCCACAGAAAGGCCGTTCTTCAAAATTTACTCGGGCCAAGCGGTGCTGGAGTGGAATGGCTCGAGGGATTCTTCCAAGTACGATGCCTTTGGCTTCACCGCGAGGATTGATTGTAGTTCCGTTGACTGCGAGTAAGGTGGTGAGTGGAAGCGAGGCATCCCAGCCTCGCTTGTTTGTCCCTGCTTTCCACAGCCGGCATTCAGCTTCCCGGTGAGGACCGGCAAGGACGGTGACATTGTCGAGATTTACGGTGATTGGACGTTGCAACGTGGTAAAGCCTTCCTCGATTCCTAGAGAAGAAAAGGGCGCCCATTTGGCCATGCTTCACTCCAAAGATGACTTGAGGGAAGGAATTTCAACCGTCGTCCCTCGCTTACAGTGGTGTACTCGAGTAAGGGGGAGTCACCTGGGAAGTGTGGCTTGACGGGATACAAAGGGGTGTTTGTGGAACTTTCTTCGCGTCTTCTCTTATCCTGTTCCAACCTTCATCTATACTTCCAACTATCATCCTCATCCTCATCCTCATCCTATTACCCTCTGGTCCGTTCGTCCCAGCAGGGAGAGCTAGTCGAGATTTCTGGTCATTCCTAATGGGCTCTTTCGGCTAAACCAAAGGCCTCCTAAATTCTTCGTCAATCGGCCCTACGAAGGAATCTACGCTCTCTCTCAAGAGGACGAACTAGCATTCCATCGTGTGTCTATTATATGTCTATCGTGTGTCTATCGTGTATCTATTATATGTCTATTATGTGTCTATTATATGTCTATCGTGTGTTTATCGTGTATCTATTATATGTCTATTATGTGTCTATTATGTGTCTATCGTATGTCTATTATGTGTCTATTATGTGTCTATTATGTGTCTATCGTGTGTCTATTATATGTCTATCGTGTGTCTATTATATATCTATCGTGTGTCTATTGTGTGTCTATTGTGTGTCTATCGTGTGTCTATCGTGCCTATCAATTAAGTAAGAATCGGTGATCTGTTATACCTAGGAGCTAGGAGTCATTGAACCGGATTAAGATCACGTGCTTATTCTCAGGGGATCCAGGTCTTTGGCAGCTCTCGTCGGTCGCTGAGTCTCGATCTCTCAGGTCTCTTACCTGTGAAGGATTTCATCCATTGCTTCGGAAGATGGCCCCTTTCGGGATTGAACTCTGAGCTGGGTGTGAACGGAGGTCCCAGGACCCGGCTTCATCGTCCGATGGCTATTCGAATGGCGGAGCAAAGCACCCAGGGCCGATATCAACCAGGCCACGGAAGAATTAGAGAATATGGAGGTGCCGGGTCAATTTAGGAAGCTGTGTAGGGAGAAGTCCTTTGTATTGCTCGTGCGGTGGGCAACTGTCGTCGGACCATTCGCGGCGGGGAGGGGGATTTCACTATGACAAGATCTGGGATGAGAGATGATGGTTAGGCGCCGAGGGGTGGATAATAGGTGGAGGATGGGTGGATGAAGATGGGTGAAGGATGGGTAGAGGATGGGTGGAGGATAGGTGGAGGCTGGGTGGATAAAGGTAGGTTGATGATGGATGGGTGGATGAAGGAAGATGGGTGATGGGGTAGACGACATCTCCACTCGTAATCCATTGGTGGCGCTGCATTTATTTGCGGCCCAGCAAATGTAAAGCCCAATAGTCCCCAATAGTCCCCCTTGACTTGAAGGCTGGCGCTTTGTGTGCCCATTGTTGTGGCTCTCTTTATCGCCATCCTTCGGAAGCTCTCCCCCTCAAGCTCAAGATCTCACCTCAAGAACTCACCTCAAAAGCTCTCCTCAAGATCCAGATCGCAAAATCTCGGCTCGAGGTCGACGTGGACTTGTCCGAGGGCTCATCGCTTAACACAGCTTAACACAGCTCGACATCGCTCGATCGCTTAAAACAGCTTGACAGCTCTCGAGCTGAGCATTCGCAGCCCCCCATTAGCCGAGAAGTTCCCTCCCCTCTGCCTGCCCACCTCTGCCCGCCCATGTTATTTAATTCGTCAGCACGCGAAAAACCTCGGCCCCTCTGCCCCTCACCCTCACTCCTCCCAGCCAGACTCGGAACACCACACTTGGAACACCCTCTGAAACCATTCTCTCTACACCCAATATTACCCATCTACACGTTTACCAGTGGACCGATTTACCAATTTACCGATTTACCAATTACCAATTTACCGATTTACCAGCCACACTCCCGCGCCCTCATACTGGTACTGGTACTTCGCTCCCACTCCACCCCATTCGTCTTTGCTCTGCAAGCTCCCGCAACGCGACTCCCTCCTCTAGTCCTATCATGACCCGATTTGCTGTCGTCGTCGCCGTCGCCGTCGCCGTCGCCACCCTCGTCGCCGTCCCCCTCAATTGAGCTCCTCCTCCTTACCTGCCATCCCCATCGCCATTTCCCATTACCACGTCCTACCACCCAGCCTGCCGTCGGATCGCTAGATGGTGGGGTCAATGCTGATGACCATGCCGCCTCGATCTTCTCTCACGTCGTCGTTCTCCGTTTCCGATGCCAACAATGAGGTGGTCTGTCCCTTGCGAAATCAAGATGGCTCCAGCTGTCGCAAACGTTGCCTCGGCGTGAGTGTTTCTACTCTGCTGCCTCTGCTTTCACACCCACCCCTCTTGAAGAAGCTCAAGCTTCAGTGTTCTCCTTAGCGGTGCAATTGTGGTAACAGCGTCTTGGGATGGGTAGGAAAAACGATATCGCTCCATGCAAGAGCATATACGAAGAGCTCACCCAGAGCATTACATCTCGAAGCTGCCGGCCACGGAAGAGAGCTTCCAGCTCATGATCAATACCCCGCCTTCGGAGCGACCCCCTCCAACATCGAGCTCCAACCTAGGCCTGCATGGTATGAATCCTGTCCACAAAGCATGCCACAACTTCTCACAGCTCGCAGGCTATGCCAACGACCGACTCAGCTATTATGGCGACGAGACCAGCACCCGGAATACCCCCACGCGAACCTTGGAAGATTTCCAATCGAACTCAATCCTGCCCGCCGCCAGTGCCGCCGCCGCCCTCGCACAACTACATAACCACAAATTGGATCCAGACTGGGAGTCCGACACGGTGAGTGATGCCCCCCCCCCCCATCAAATGCCCCCAGATCTTCAGCTGAGGGACCATGGTAGGATTGGATGTCGGACACCGAGGCTCACAAGCAAGCGATGCGATCCTCCATAGAGCTACCCCCTTTGCATAACAACCACCTCGAACCGACAAGCGAACCATATTCTCACCTCACACCACAACGGCGCCGAGAGCTGCTCCCCTCCATTCTGAATAGTTCCCCTCCTGGTCGATCGTCAACTCTTCCACCACCTATCCACAGACCAGGTGCCAACCGTCCGCGAAAGCAATCGGTCTCCAAGCGAGCTCGAGAGCCACAACACAAACGACAGAAGTCTCGAGGGGAGAATGCCGCACACTTGCGACGGATGAGCTACGACAGAAAGGCCTACTCGGCTGAACCTTCAAGTGCGCTCTCGGCTGCTTATGGCAAAAGATGGGAAGATTTGATAGATGCGGCTACTTCCGCCACCGAGGATGCCGATGAGGACAGAACTCCTGTAAGTCATGAGCATCCTACATGATCGGAACCACCTTTGCTAAATCTATAGGTCCCTCCTTCTCCCATCTCAGTAAACCGGGCATCACTGCCTCCGTTTTCTGCATCCCACTTCCAGGGCTATCAAGCCTCACCCCTTCAACAAGCCTTGACCCCTCCATCCTATCTCCCAGAGGCCCCAGAGCCATTCCCGTCTGTGGAGAGTGGGGAGGGCGGAGACATGTTCCATATTGAATCTCGAGGCTTGTCCGACTCATCACCCAGCTTCTCCTCACAAAGCATCCAGATATATTGTGCTGCTTGCCAGAACGTCTCGCCTTTGAGGGAGTCATACGCCTGTACGGAATGCATTTGTGGGATTTGCCAGGCGTGTGTGGATGTTCTCATGGCCGAGCAAGGCGCACGTAGGAAGTGTCCTAGATGCGCCACGATCGGCGGACGATTCAAACCGTTTCAGTTGGACATACGATGAACCCGCATTTTACATATGCGACAAAAGGGGGTTTGGATGGAGTCTCGTGATGGTGTTTTATCATGTGGAGGCGTTTGGAGGGGCAGGACAGAGGCGCTTCAATCTGCGATTGAATCGGATCATGCAAGATCTTTGGGCAGGGACATCGTTTTGGTGAACCATGTTCATGGTTAGGAGGGTAAACTTTGGGAAAGCGTCAATCGACTGCCAATGGGCTTAAATGAGACTTCAGGGAACTTGCTAGGGAGGTTTCTTAGTACCGAGCATGAGAGAGGTTTGCAAGTTATCTTTTCAAGGACAGGATCATACCGGTCTCATCACACTGCAATCACGATATCTTCCAATTCCCTGGCTTGCGGGAACTATGTCCAGATATGGAAAAGGGAAGTTGGGTTACAATTTCCAAGATGGTCGCAGCTCTTTTCACCATGTGTCATTGACTGGATGAGAAGCACACATTTTCGGACCTTGGCTAGGATCTAGAAGGCCCTCGAACTTTCCAAGTACATGCCGTCCATCACCTAATTCGGAGCCCCATGAGAGCTGCTGCATTCCCTTCAGCAAAGCTCGATTTACTCTCAATGGGATGGAAGTGGAATCAAGTGAAACGGGTATCTCCTCGACATAAATTCTAGTGGAATCAAAATTCTCTGGGGTGGATTAGAAATTGTGAGCTAGGCTTTAGATGAGAGTTCAATTCTACTTCTATAACTGCTGGGGAGATGTACTCTATCTAGGTGCCTCGGTGATTGTTTTTAAAATAATCACGTGACAAAATTCCGCTCGGCACGGGATGGGCTCCCTGAGGGCTCCCTCCTCCTATCTCCTTGTCAGTCTGTCAGAGCACAAGCTTCAACATCAGATCACCAAGCACCACCGCGGTCGCTTCCCCCACCGCATCATCCTCACTCGACATCGAGCCATGTGAGCAATGATCCTACACCAGCATCCGATTCTCTACCGATGAGCTATGAACAATGACCCCACACCACCTCCCGCGGCGGTCCTGCCACCAGATGATACCACGACACCAGCGCCCTCAGCGCCAGTAGGCGATCATGGAAGGGCGCGAGAGGAATGTGCCCTCTCGCCCGCGCAGAAGCGCTTCAGTGCGCAGATCAACAAGAAGCTTGAGTTTATTGGCGAGCTTACGAGCCATTTGAATATGTTGGCTTGTGTGGAGCTTTGCGTTGTTTATTATATGGAGTAAGGCCCTCCTTCCGACATGTGCATTTTCGTTCAGGGCAGACTTGGTGCTGATTCAATGGAACAGCTGCTCGTTATTTAGATTGCTTCTTAGAGGAGTAAATCAAATGGTCTTCCTGACACCGAGACCTGCGGCGCTGCAAGTAGACATGATCGTACATCGACCGTTCACGTACGCTATCTTTGGCCCGAATATACTGTGTATGCTCTTGCACATGTTCACGGCACGCTCGGAAGCAGGGGAGACGATGCGCGGATACCTTCACGGTGGGATCATTATCGATTTGATAGGGCAGAAGGGACCGACTTCGAAACTACACTTGGTGTTTCTTGATTGCCTGATTCTGATGCTGCAGTGTGTAATGCTGGCCGCGGTAGTAGAGAGGGAACGATTGTCGAAGGTCATGAAGGCATACGCCACGCCAAACGTAGCGGGAAATTCCACGAGGGCTCCGGTGCCGACGATGCAAGATCACGATGCAGAGGAGCTAGGTGTAGTTCGGGACGCCGAAACAGAAAACGGCGACATCGAACTCCAACCCCTCCCATCCCTCACCAACCCCGATTCAATCCCCACATCCCCCGAACCCGCTCTAGACATAGAAGACAACGATCACACGCACCTCCTCGCCGAACCACCGCCCCGCGAAGAACGTGGGGACGGCCTCGACACCTTCTGGTCCGGGCGCGTCATAATCGCCGACTTCCACGTCCTCCGGGTCATAAGAAGACATTGGCTTGATTACGGACTCATGAATAGGGATTCCACCGGTGCTGCGCTGCAGAACGTGGGGTTTAGGGCGGAGGTTGCAGCGCTGGCTGCGAATAGGGGATTGAGGTTAAATCCAGCTACGCAGCAGCGGTTTCAGAGGGATGTGGATGCGCTGACGAATTGATAGGGAA
Organism: Amylocarpus encephaloides; assembly: GCA_019669835.1. NCBI lineage: Eukaryota > Fungi > Ascomycota > Leotiomycetes > Helotiales > Amylocarpus > Amylocarpus encephaloides. The sequence goes on along the minus strand of MU251423.1, from coordinate 100,511 downwards.
TGAAAGGACTTTGTATGATAGGATGGGGTTTGTGCAAGAGGGGGCCTTTCTCGCATTCCTGATATTGTGGGTCGTTGGGATGTATGTTATGGCGTGGATATTCGTAGAGAAATAAAGGAGTCGTACCTCATCATCGTTTTGAAATGATACAAATAGCCGTCATCAGACAAACAACCTCAATAGCTCAGATCTGTCTGCCATCCCCACAGCAGCCTCCTATTTAAGGACCTTCCCAACAATCATTATCAATTCATCACACTATCAAACCTCGATGATGACCCGATCAGATCCAGGAGACAACGACGGTGGACCGACGAGCCTGTGACCAGGAGGCTCATCGAGACAACCAACTGGTCCTCATTCACGGCGGGGTTAGATGAGAGCCTGTCCACGTGGTGAAAGACAAAAGTTTTTGACAGCGACTAAGACTAAGAATTCGACAATGACAAAATCTAAAATTCATGCTCTGTGTCACAAGAGAGCCTGACTCGACGACAGTAGATGGAGAATGGCATTCACATCCGTGGGAGGTAGAAGAACTTGAAAGCAAGAGCGAAACCAATTTTTGTTTGGAAATGCTCCGGGACACGTCGATGAGCTTGATGTCGGTGGCAATTGTAAGGAGCAGATCGCAAGGAGATGCCCTTGAATGCACGGGGTTTGCGAGGTCAGCTTTTCTTCAAGACCGAAAGGCGAGACGTGTTTTGGTGTTGGGACTCTGGCCTTCCTGCTGGCAACTTTGCTACTCGCCTTTCCCCTTGCGAAGTCTTCTCTCTCTAGATCTCTAGATACTGTACTTGATGCATATCTAACACCTCCCCTCCCCTCACAACTTCGCCGTGGCTCTCTCGGCATCCCTCTCCTTCTTCGCCTCCTCCCTCAGCAGCCTCTTCAAGATCTTCCCACTGGCATTCTTCGGGATCCCCGACACAAACCTCACACCTCCCGTAATCTCCTTATACCGCGCCAGCCTCTCCCCGGACCAGGCTTTGACCGCCTTCTCATCAAGGCTCTCACCTTGCGCCCCAGGTCTCCGCACGACGTATGCTCGAGGATGCTCAACGTCCTCATCCTGCACATCTTTCACGCCAATAACAGCCGCGTCGATGATGTCGGGGTGCGAGAGCAGCGTGTTCTCGATCTCGGGCGGCGCGACCTGGAAACCGCGGACTTTTATGAGCTCTTTGGCGCGGTCGACGATGTACCACTTTTGGGAGCTGGAGGCGCAGTAGACGATATCGCCAGTGTGGAAGAAGGATGATGTGTCGAAGGAGGTGCTGTTTGCGAGTTCGTTTTCGAAGTAGCCCGGGGTTACGATGGGGCCGCGGATGCAGACTGAGAAAACGGGGAAGTTAGAAAAAGGGGGGGATGGGAGGGAGAGGGAGGAAAGGACGTACGTTCGCCCAGGGTGTCGTAGGCGGAGATGTCATTGCCGGAGTCGTCGATGATCCTATGAGCTTGTGTTGGTGATTTGGATGGGAAGTTGACGAGGGGGTTGCTTCTTACTTTGCGTCACAGTGAGGCAATATTCTTCCCACACTGCCCGTGTCGTCGTCATCTGGCCAGTTGAACATTGAGGCTACACATGTCATTTCTGTCATGCCCCAGACTCTGCTCGATCATCAGCGCCATCTCATGAAGTGGTTGTTGATCGAGGCGCTACGTACTGAGTTACTCGTGCACCTGGCGCCAACAGATTCTTCAGTCTCTGCTGTGATTCTCTCCCTAATGGAGCAGCGCCAATCGCTACGTCCTTTACGCTCTTGAGTGAATACTTTTGATTGAGCGGCGTCATGATGATTGCTATTGCGATCGGTGGGACGATACCAAGCTCATTGATCTCAAACTTCTCTATGCAGGCGAGGAACTCCTCCAGGTCGAAACGCCGCATGACGATGGATATCTGACCGGCTTTGGGCACTGATATGTGGGCAGCTGTGGGAGACGTGAGGAATAGCCAGTGACCATCGAAGGAGTATGTTCACTTACTCGGAACGCAAGCCGCGTGGAACATTGGAAGTGCCAGTATCCGTCGTGCCTACACCACCGTTATTCCAAAGTTTTCAGGGACGAAGATGGTTGACTTTCCCGCCAGTCTTTCGTGCTCAATCCCGAACTAAGCTGGTGCTGGGCCGCAAAGTTGTAATGTGTCAACACTGCTGCTTTGGGTAGTCCAGTGGTGCCAGAGCTGAACATTCTCGCAGCAGTCGTGTTCTTAGCAGTCTCCTCATCGTCAAAGCGCTCGAATTCTGCCTCTCCGTGCTTTAGAAGGTCTTTCCATGACTTGTGACCAGATGGCAATGGCTGACCACCAACATCAAAAATCCAGATGTTAGATCGCGGGAGGTTGCATTCCTCAGCGGCGGTGAGGGCGTTTTTAGCTATCTCAGGTTCCACAATGAGGAACTTCGCCTTCGCCGTCTTGATGTGGTGGACTAGTTCATACTGCGTGTATGATGGGTTCGTCCCCGCGAAGATACCACCGGTTCCAACGATACCGTGGAAAATAGCTGAGTAGTAGATCTGGGTTTAGAGTTAGAGGGAGCATGCGTGGAGACGAGCGGCACCGACGTCGTTAAATGAGTGGATGCAGACACAGTCCCCTTTCTTCATTCCAGCGGCCTGAAGCCCAGCGACGAGTTGGCGGACGGTAGTTCGCATTTGATTTAAGGAGAGCGATCTGGTAGGGTTCTTGGCGTCAATGTACAGCTAACCCGCTAGGATCAGTCTCAAAAGCCTTCGAATATTTACGGGGACAGGTCTTACTGGCTCATCTTGATCATATTCCGGGTTGTCGAATATCCATGAAGAGAGGTCCGTTGTTGGGATAGGTGGTCCCTCCTTGGCGGCAAAAAAGACCATTGTTGCAGTCTCACAAGTAATTCAATGCGTGAGATGTAGAAAGTGAGCGAGGAATTCAATTTTAAAAGGCTACTTGATTGACCATGCGGGGTTGTTGTACGCAAGGGCCGAGGCGAAACAGCTGCTTAATGCTACTTGTTTGGGAAGCGAGTTTGCCGCAGCTAGCGCGAGAAAGTGGCGCCGCCGATTAGCTGAAACTAACGCACTAGCTGGATCGGGGGCTTTCAGCTTGATTTAATGTGATGTTCTTCGCCACATCTGGGAACGTCTGCTATGTCTCACGAAAATAGCCGAGTAAAGGTAAAGGTGATGTCAAATAAGCAGTGTGATGTTCGTCAGTGGACAGCTTGGAAGAGATCGGTGCCCGATAGGACTCTCTACTTGTTCCGGGGACCAGACGAAACGTGTCAGCTTATAAGATAGATGAAGCTGGGATGCCAATTTGTGAGCTGGTTAATCGGTTGTGTGGACGTTGAGAGCTGATTCCGAACCAATCACTTAGTCCTCAATAGCAGCCATTCCTCTCTACGGTACTGGCATCCGCTTCAACCTGCGTGCCGACTCCTGCTTCCGTTGACTTCACCCTCTAGTCGAATAATGAAATTCCGAACGACGCTTTCCAGAATCTGCTTAACCACCGAATCGTAGAATGACGACCTCCTCATGGTTATTCTCTCCAATCAGCCATCGTTCATCCCCGCAAAGTTTCCCCCTTGCAGGTAGTTGCTGCCATAAGTCGTCTCCTAAGGATATTTCATAACCAGGTCCGGTCATCTGGATCTTGGGCTTTATATTGATAGATATTGTTTCAAGCATGAAACAGTGACGAGCGCTGAACGTAACACCGGCTTCAGCGTCCATCGCTTCTGTTATGGTGAGGCAAGGAAATTCCTAGGGAATGTTAGCCGGAACTCCCAGATATACGTTGATGTCAATTGAATACTAACCTCGTGCAGGCAACATGGTGCTTTATGTGGACCTCGAAAATCCGAACCTCTTTGACAGAAAGACAAGTTGACATCGCCATCTGCTCCACATTTATCTCGCCAAAATGGTCCTTCGCCAAAGGGAATACCTGTGGTCTTGAGCTTGTGCAGTCTAGGATGCGAATGACTTGCTTCCTGACCAACGATCCACCGATGATCTTCCTGTACGAAGTAGACATGATTGTCATCAAGTTCAAGGGTTCAGAAGTTGGGATTTGAGCGCTGACGAATCTTATAGAAGGCGAGATCGGTGAAGGAGAACCTACGAATAGGTTTAGCACCCTGGGAGTCTTCCGGTTTGCGTTTCCCGGTCGGGTCCTCACTTGGCCGGTAAGGTGACGGAGAAGAGATGTCCCAAATGGCCAAAGATTTAATAGGATCATCTTCTCCCCAAGCGCTGCGATTGGGCTGCTAGAGATACAGTGCGTAATGTCTATCGGTATGAGAACTGTAGAAGCGGTCTCTCGAGTTGAGTGGCAATCCAAGAAAATGAATCTTCCATTCATTCCTACTAAAAGTCAGTAAACTGTCTCTCATGGTAAGCAATGGATGTAGGGCTCAAGTTGTACATCGCTTCATGCAAACTCTACGAGCCCTACCGTTTGATGTATTATGAAGAAGGGGATCCAAGCTTTCTCTCTCCCATCCTAATTAGAACATTGAAGTTCATGACCTCGAGGACATTCGAGGGGAGATAAGGATCCAGCCAATAAATTATGTACGCAGAGCACAATATCTAAATCTGATGCAATGAGATCTTACCTGAAAACAGCTTGGAACTCTCCATTTTCTGCATCCCGTAGAAGGTCATATGCGGTGGCAAAGTGTCTATGGACCTCTTCATTCTCATTGAGCTGGTGATACGCGTTTGGCTCACACCACTCGACGATGAGGAGTCTGTCTTTGAGCCTCAATCTTCGGACGACCTTGCTAGTGGCCTGAACGTCGATTGGAGTCTTTGATCTAGCACTAATATCATAGAGTATATACTGTTCCAATTCGGCCGATGGGAAGATCAATATTCCACTGTCATAGGTCCAGAGAGTGTCCGGGTAATGGAAAATAGCCGTCTTTTCTTCGAATTGCAAATGACGTTTCCATGTGGCCACTGGATAGAATCGTGACCAAGCAGGGACCGATAATGATTTTCCTAGAGGCCATTTCTCAATCGCTTGGGGTCTGCCCGCCTTCAGGTGGTGGTATCGTGAGGCTACGTTTGCAAAAGCAGCGGCCCAGTGGACAATCTCATCTTTGCCGTCATCTAGGCGGCGTAGTTCTCGTGCCCTTGGGAAGTGCTGTGACAAAAGGCGACGATTCAAGCTATCTTCGGTCAATGCCGCTCGGAGCTGCTTGCTTACGCATCGGGCGAGAATAAGTTCCCTCGGAGACAAGTACGCGATGATTATAAGGAATACATCGTTCGAGAAGTCGAGGAGATTCATCGCTAGATGCATGAGAAGTAGGTTGTTATATGAAAGAATTCGACAGCTATATATGAAGCGCACCTCAAATAGAAGATACCGTTCGGTGGCTAATAGTTCTTAGAATACTAGATAGATACGAAATTATCTCTCGGTCTGAAAGTCGAATTGCTAGTGAGAGCGAAAGATCTATATATAAATAATCACATTTCCGGAGTGGAAAAGGCTTGGCAAATCTTAGCACATCTACCTAAAGGGGGTTAGCCTACTATCGAAATTGTCAGCTGATGAAGTCTGAAGACCACGGGAGTCCTAAATCTGTCTCCGAGAGTCCAAAAGACTTAGTCTCCTAGTCTTAGTACAAGATTTTCCTAGAGCTCTATTCGCCTTAAGATCTGGAATTTTTAGTCTTTTTCTTGAGGTAACCTTACTCGTATTTACGGTTGAGGATTAAGGAGATTCTGAAAAGAAGGTCCCCGAACTTTTGAAAGAGGATCTCTATCCACTTCCTATTCTTTGGAGGCCTCTAAGTTGCTAGTGTGTAAGCCCTTTGATGTCCATTCTCTCAGCTGCGTCTTATTTAGCTAAGTACCTAAGGTCACGTTTATCAGGCCACGAGATCCTCACCCTTATAGCTAAGCGAGATTCCGAATGCATAAACCACAGCGGTAGTAATAACCTTCGGGTTCGCCCAATCGCTAAAAATCAGTATGTAGGAATTATAGCTTAGAAAAGTCGTTTTGGCTCGTGGGACTCATAGCTAGAAGCTACGATGAAAACCACACCCTAAGACACCCACCTCCAACCAGATATGATTCAAATTCTGCCAGGACCTCGGTTCAACGCTTCCTTGCTCTCAACTTCATGTTCAATGCCGGCCTCCGTCGAAAAAGGAACACTTTCTGCTTCTCGAATGCAAACCCATCGTCAGACAGCTCAAAGTCGAAATGCCATACAAAACGTGCCAAGATTAATTTCATCTCCACCAGCGCCAATCCCTTGCCGAGGCACGACTTATAACCGTATCCAAATGGCTGGCAAGCGTCTTGCTTATCCGACAAAGTGACCTTGGGACGGTCTGGGTGCAGGGCTGGAAACCAGCGCTCTGGGATGTAGCTATCGGGTAGCGTGAAATTGTTTGCGGAGGTGAAGGCTGCAAGCTGGTAGACACCTACAACTGTCTGAGAGGACGTTAGCAAATATGGGTGTTTGGGTTGATGAACCTGCTTACCCCTCCTGGAACAAACACACCTGAGACAAATGCTCCATCTCGAGAGGCCTGGCGCTTCGCAATACCAGGCGTTGGCGTGTATAAGCGCATCGATTCGTTGAGAACGCCGAGAAGGTATGGCATTTTTGCAGTAATAGACATGGTGATTTCCTTATACGATTTGACGTGACTTTCAACCTCCTTTCTTAGCTTATCTAGGATATCCTGGTGTTTGGCGAGGAGATATAAAGCTCCACAGATAGCATCAGCAACAGGCGTGGTCGCAGCGGAGACGAGGAAACCCGCATTAACCTCCATCTCTGCTAAAGACATTGATTTGTCACCCTCACTGTGTAGAATATACGTCCAAAGATCAGCTTTGCTCCGATCGTCACCCACTTTCACTCTTTCTCGAACCTTTTCAGCACTTAGCTTCATGTGGGTCTCGATGCCCCTCAAGTTCTTCCAGTCAGCAAATATCATGAGGAACGGCATCAACACCCCAAATGCAGTGGCATTGAGTGCATAGGCCACAGCGTGCATCCAATTGACCATGAGGTCTACCCACGGATGATTTTCGCTGTTGCCAACGCAGCCGAACTGCATACCGAGTGTGAACTCTCCAACAATATCGAAGGCGATGAATGTTACCCACTTGCTTATGTCGATATCCTTGTTGTCCTTGGCCGTCTCGTCGAGTTTCTCGATAAACTCAGTGATATGCCGAGTAAAGCCAGCTTCTTGCCCGCTGATTGCTCGATCAGAGAACCCATGAGCAAGCGCAGCACGTTGACGTGGATAATCATTATCATTAGCTGTCAGGAGCGGTTGTGCACCTTTGCCAATTGAAAAGTATCCATACTTTGGAAAGTTCTTAGCCGCCGCATGACCGTATATATCCTTCCATGCTTCTCCGGTCATGAATGATAGGGTGTCTGGTTCAACACGTACGACCTCTCCATATTGTAAATGGAGATCTCGGACCTCAAACGCTTGACGCCCCTTGACTCCAGCGATAGCATGAGGGAGATGAGATATTGCGCGAAGCCTAGGACCAGGAAATGCCCTTAGTGGGTGGAATGTGATGCGATATATCGCCCGAACAACATAATACATTACAAGCTGACATTGTCAGTTTTGCTAAGCGACGTGGAATTTAGACCTCGCTAGAGATTACGGGGCTGCCATACCAACATGCCTGCATATACTAGGAGCGAAACATTGGAATGGCTCATCCAAAAATGTCGAACCTCTACGAACAGGCCCATTCTTGTTCTGACCTCCGTATATTTTTGAAGCTATCGATCTGAAGTTCAAAGGTCGAATCTAGCACACGACAAAAGCTAGGGGGATTTGTAGAGATCGCCAATTAGTCGAAGTGCAGTCACTCAGCAATATATTTGGACTCTCAACGAATGAACGAAATAAAAGCTCTCGAAAAATTAGCAAGGCGTTCCCATTTCGTTAAAACGCTTAGACTACTCCAGAAAGTGAGAAACAGGGTACATTAGCTTGCTCTTGTCACTGCCCTGGTTCTTAGGCTCTATTTTCAGATTTTCTGGAAGAGTGAGTAGCTGTACAAGACAAGCCGTAATAGTGTCAAGAAAATTGTGGCGCGGTTGAGAATTACTAATAATCCACCGGGCGGTCGAGAGTACAACCGGCGAATTTCATGAATCCCCCTAAAAAGAGGGCGCCGCATACATAGCACGTAAACCCAGTGAAAATAACACCTCAATTGTTAGAGAGCCGCCGGTCTATTCTGTTTGCTTGAGTTGAGAATGGTGTAGCTGTTCAGGGCTCGTATCACTCGAGCGAAGGGAGCCTTGGGGTGATCTCTTCTCCCTCTACATCTAATGTTTACGGTGAGTTAAGTAGCTTTGCATTGAAATTAATCCGGCCACCTGAGGAGAAGTTTCAGCGGCCGGTGCATTGTGTATGCGTAAGTAGAAACCATGAGGCCGAGGGTTGAGAGTTGCAGTAATATTGCTGAAGGACTCAAACCCTCCACCAGCATGGCCAAGTTACCGGGGCTTAAGCTAGGACTACCAAATCCCGAACTCATTCTAACTTCTGTAAATTTGGTCATAGCCACGACCGTGATACTTTGTGGCATCGCCGTTTTTCGGATCTGGCTACATCCCCTGGCCGCGTTCCCGGGCCCGAAGATCTGGGCAGTGTCGTAAGCGAGACCCCTTTTCCAACTCCAGAATCTCACTTTTGCTCCCAATATTCTCTTATACAGTATAAAGTATCTAGAAAACTGACTATGGGTTTCCCATATCTAGTCGCCTGCCATGGATACGCTACATGCTTCGAGGCCGCATGTGGCGCAAGATTGAGAGACTCCACCAGGAATATGGCACTGTCGTGAGGATCGCCCCTGCCGAACTGTCTTTTAATTCCCCCGCTGCTTGGACAGATATATATATCTCCAAGCCGCTGATGCCAAAGGAGCCCTCGAGCCAGACTCCTCCTCTTAATGGCGCTCACTCGTTGTTCACTGCCGTGGGCGACGATCATCGACGCCTTCGCGGCATTCTCGCCAATGGTTTCTCGGATAAAGCGCTACGTGAACAAGCCCCTATAATCGATAATCATGCCACTGGTTTGATATCGAGACTGAGGAGAGAGATCAAGTCTGCCTCTCCTATAGTTGACATCCAGAAGTTCCTCGGCTACGCAGCGCTGGACACCATCTCAGACCTCAGCTATGGCGAGTCAATGGAAGGGCTTCCTGAACGCAACGAGCACGGCTGGATTGCACGTTTCTTCCTCCATGGTCGATTTAGTACCGTACGGATGTGCCTTTGTGCCTTCTCGCCTCTAGACAAAGTCCTAGACTTCTTTGTGCTATCATTGACTCGCCGCCAGCGGACCAAAAATTGGGCGGTTTTCTCAGCCAAGATTGAGCGTCGTCTAGCCAAGGGTGATATGACCGGTCAAAGATCTGATCTTATATCACCAGTTGTAGGGAAAGTAACTCCCGACCATGAGATCGACGCCAGCGCAAAAATGAAGGCAAAAGGTATCACGTCCTCGGAGCTTCTCTCACATACTCTTGCTTCCATAGTCGCCAATTCTCAATTAACTACCGTCGCTTTAACCACAACAATTTACCTCCTTCTCCGAAACCCAAAGACTCTCAAAAGTCTTACTGCCGAGATCCGACATTTTTTCACGCAAGACTCTCAGATCAACGTCCACTCCACCAACTCCTTGAAATATCTCGACGCAGTTGTAAATGAGTCTATGCGCCTGCGCCACCCAACACCAATCAGCCTCCCTCGAGTTGTTCCTCCCTCAGGCCGTGTTATTGATGGAACTTTCATTCCAGGAAACACCATTGTCGGTGTCAACCTCCACGTAATATCGACTAGTCCTTTGTATTGGGTCGAGGGACACGAGTTTCATCCAGAGCGGTTTTTGAAACCGGAGGATGAACGATACGAGAAACGGTTTGAGAAGGATGTGAAAGCTGCCTATATGCCGTTTTCGACGGGGCCGAGGAATTGTATTGGTGGGAAGTAAGCTTTAGCCTTTTGTTTTAAGTTTGAGTCCCAAGGACGCCAAGAGAGCATATTTCAATAGTCTGGTTGTCGATCTTACTTGCCGGATTGTAGCTTTATAGTGCTATGGACTAACTCCCCTCCCTCGTCTAGATTATTCTTGGCCGAAACGCGCGTCACCCTCGCTAAGCTCCTGTGGAACTTCGAACTCGTGTTAGAGGACCCAGTGGATGAATGGCTAGATCGGGCCGCGTATATCGTCTATGAGCCTACAGCGTTGAAGGTGAAGCTCATTGATCAACAAAATGGGGAAGTGGTTAAAGAAAGGGAAAATGTGGGAGAGTAAGATGAGTGTATCAGAAACCCGGGGACTAGGAGATTTAGGTGGTGAAGGAGTTAGGATGAAATATAATACAGGTGTGTAAGTAAAGCATATATCCTTGGGATACTCTACTTTACCAGGATAAGGTCTAATAACACATCTCTGATCTCCCCACCTCATTTTCTCACGCTATCAAACAGGATTGTAGAACGAGAATACGCCTTCCTTGTCATACAATGCTTTTAGCGCTCTCAACCGTCGCACATTCCGTGCTGAATACCATGCCACTGGTCCCTCATCCCCATTTGCAAAGTGCGTATACACATCCTTCCTCCCACTACTCTGTTGCAATAAGTCACGGAAATTTTGTCCAAAGGAGTCGATTGCCGGGCTATCTGTTGGGTTTAAGACGGCGCCTTCGAGCTGTCTGTTGAATGTGAGCCGAGTTTATAGAACCGAGAGCAGTTGAAAGGGTTATCTGATAACCGTGAATGGTAGAGGGTGTCCAAAAGAAATGAGAGGACTGGGGACTTACACATAAAGTATGACATCCCGATGAGGAAACGCCGAAGACTTGTCTGAGTAAAGTTGGAAACCATGGGGTGCATATTGCGTAAAAGCAATGAGTGAGCCCCTAAGCGCGGGGGTGGTCAGAAATGAATCACTCAGAAATTTCGTTGCCGCGATCAAGACATCAAAGTTGATTTGGTAAAGGTTAACAGTATATGGGATGGAGGTCATTCCTGTTTGAGTACAACTTTGAGCTGGAAAGCCATAGTTTGCGGAGTCGGGGATGTCTTTCCAGGGTAGGTAGGTGATGTTGAGGTTAAAGGGGTGCAGGTCTAGTAAGGGTTGAATGAGGGCTTGTCCTTTGGAGAGGGGACCAGCGTAGATGATATTGGCGATAATGAGAAGCTGATTTTGGCTCTTAGTTAGATTTCCTTGAACAGAAGTTGGGGTTGCACACCTGTTGGGAAATAGGGTCGAAAAGCATTGAGAACATAATACTCAATTCCTTGGGCTGCTTGCCGACCCAAGAGCTTGCGAATTTCCAAAGTGAGCCGTTCAAGCCTACCGGAAACATCATGTCGGCATTCATAACCTGTCCGGCGCTTGGAGGATCGTAGACCTTGAAAGTAAGCGAGGTTACCACTCCGAAATTAGACCCTGCGCCCTTGATCCCCCAGAATAGTTCTGCATTCTTATGTTCAGAGGCTGTGATCAGCTTTCCACTTGCGAGAACGATTTCTGCTGAGACTAGAGAGTCAGATGTGGCCCCGTACATGCCCGAGTAAAAGCCAATTCCGCCTCCGAGAGTAGCGCCAGTTATTCCAACGCATGAGCAGCCTCCGACAGCTGTGTGGAGAAGAGTCAATATGTGCGATTTGAAGAACAATAATAAGGGTAAAATAAACTCTTACGAATTGCTTTGCCAGCGCTATAAGTTGGAACCATCATGTCAGCAAATTTGACAGAGCCTCCAACGCTGATGCGGTTTGTTGCTGCATTTACCGAAACGGTTTTAAAATTGCCCATGTCAAGTTCGATTCCATGGTCCAAAGCACTTAATGTGCCTGAATAGCCGTGGCCTCCTCCCGTGGCAAGGAACGACACATTATTCTGGGCAGCATATTTGACCTATTGTTTGAGATAGATTAGGGTCACGATATACTAGTTCGCCAAGGAGAACATACCACTTTCTGTACATCTTCTTTCACTGCTGGCTTGACCGCCACCACATACGTGGGTCCGTTCCAGGAGTTGAACCGCTGTGTTATTTCATTCGGCCAACCTTCATCGGTGGGAAGATAGATTCTAGATCTTGAGGATAAGGTTGATCTGAGATCTTGTGCAATCTGGGCGCCAGCGAGAGCTTCTGCGAGTGAGACGAGACATACCCAAGCCAATGCCAGGCAAACCATGCACTTCATTCTCTCTACCATACGTGGACAACTATGAAGATGAACACCACTTTCAGAGGATTCGATGGCCGATTTAATGCTCCGGCACTTAACTACAGAAAACTGTGCCGGTCCACTTGAGCTGTATCTACAGGGTAGCGAGTACCGGGAGGATTTCAACCCGTCACGTGGAGTAATGTTGGCAATAAATATATCCTACCTCTCACCAACTAGTCTCCTTTGACGAAACCTCTTAGCCTCGCGTCTCTCCCCTCTCCCTCAACATTTCGACCAAAATGGCACACCTGAAAATTGACACCCATCAGCATGTTTTCCCGCCCCAGATCAAGCGGCGTATGTGTTATCCCGGTCATATATAATCACCGGTGAGATGAGGTACTAACGGCAGAATAGTTGTGGAAAGCAATGCCACTCTCTCGCAGGGCTTTCTCGGTCCTGATTGGAGCCCCGAGATGTGCCTCGAGTTCATGGAACGCAACCGTATTGGAACTTCTATCTTGTCCTGTGCAATCCCATGCACGGTACTTGCACAGGACCCAGTCGAGATCGCTGCTCTCAGCAGAGAGATCAACAACTACCTCGCCTCTCTTCGCGACCAGTATCCCAATCAAATTGGCTTTTTCGCCACGTTGCCATCACTTGAAGATGTTCCTCGATGCTTGGACGAGATCCGCCACGCCCTTGTCACATTGAAAGCAGATGGGGTGGCTCTCTACACCAGCTACAATGATAAGTATTTGGGCCACTCTGACTTTGAGCCTCTCTGGGCAGAACTGGACAAATACTCTGCCGTTGTCTTCACACACCCAACCATGGAGGGCATGGAGAAGTCAATCAAGGAACCATTCCTGATTCCACGTGCCTTGCTTGACTGGTCACACGAAACCACCCGAACTGCGATTCACCTCATCATGACGAACACGGTTCGCAAATACGCATCATGCAAGATTATCCTGTCCCACGGCGGCGGGACGCTCCCATATGTTGCTGGGCGCATTTCTGATATTGGTATCCAGACGCGCCTCTCCGGGAAATCGCCCGGTGAGTTTCTCGAGGACGCCAAATCCTTCTATTTCGACCTGGCACTGGTGGGACATGAAGCCCCTTTACGGCTGCTGATGGACTTTGCGAAAAAGGGGCATGTCCTATATGGGAGCGATTACCCGTTCGTGAGGGAAGATGGAGTAGTGCAGCAGCTGCAGACCATCGATAGCAAGGAATTGAAGCTGGATCCTAGCTTGACGTTGGTGACAAGGCAGGCGGCAAAGACACTATTTCCCCGGATTGAATAAAAGCTAAGCGAAACCACCTCGTTAGTAAGTAAAGGGTTAAACACGGCCACAGCAGTGTTCTTTCACCCTCGTTGGATGATGTGGATTTGAAGTCATTGTCCCTGCAATGTTAAGGCAATGCGAGACAGGTTCTCTCAACGTACCTGTCGACGACCATCACAATGCTGCTGTTCACCGGCGCATACTCTGTCCGTTCAAAAGCGCCGGTAGATTCGAGGCGGGAATGCTCCGGGGCAGGATTGCCGGTACATTCTGAGCAGCGCGATAATAATTCTCCGCAATCCATCCTATATTCCCGTGAGACTGCTCTACCGTAATTGAAGTTACCTGGTTCCCTCCAATGGCTTTCTGCAACGCTAGCATTCATGATCCATCCCAAGCACTCCACCGGCCGTACTCCTTGAGGGACTTGGGGATTTGAATGTGCTCGTACTTGGAGTACTGGAGTATTGGGCCGGAGAACTGGAGCACTACAGCACGCTCTTGAGGGTCTTGTTGTGGAAACCACCGATTTCGAAGTGCTCGTACTTGAAGCATGGGATATTTTTGAAGCATTGCTTGGCTTGAGGCGTCTTCTAATTCCGAAATGGCCGCTTCATCGATCCCGATCCCGAGCCCGATCCCGAGCCCGATCCCGAGCCCGATCCCGACCCCGAATTTGGGTACCCGACCGAGTTCGGCACCCGGTCCGACTTTAGCCGAGGTATCTGCAGCATTCTTCAATCCGCAAAGCCGAGCGCCAGCCCCTGAGTACCTCGATCAACTACAATCCTTTCTCCTCCAACATACACATGGGAAGACTCTCCTACAACATGTTGCGACCCTGGGCAGTGTATGGCCTATATTCGCTGCTGTGCGTGAGGACGTTCGTAACCTTCCCAACGCCCAGCGTTCTTTGAACCTCCTCGTCGATTGGGCCAACGGCGGTCCCTCTGCCCCCGTGTCCGAAGCTCGAACTGGCATCATTGCCCTTCCACTACTTCTAATACTCCAAGTTGGTCAATATTTTTGCTACCTGGAATCTCAAAGCCGCTCACATGCTCAATTCATCAAGCAAACTCGAGGGGCTGGTGGAATCCAGGGTTGCTGCGGAGGAGAACCTCCTGCATTGTCGATTGCATGTGCAAAGGATGAAGCCCAGGTAGTTGAAAATGCCGCCGTTTTCCTTCGAGTGCTTGTTGGTGTTGGATCTTATATTGAGGCCCTAGATGATTGGACATCATCGGAGCCCACCATTCTCGCGGTTCGACTCAAGTACGAAGGGCAGGGAAACGAGCTTATGCGAAAGTTCCCGGGAGTAGGTACTAAGCCGCGACTGATGAAGGATCTAGACTAATCCGCTATGTATAGACCTATGTTTCCGCCATCACGGAGCCCAGGTCACTCAGTTTCGTAGGAAGCTCGGGCATGATTGCTCGTCTATTTGATTATGCTCGAGAGCAGGGACTTCCGGCCGACAAGATGGATGTTACAGGAAAAGCACACAATCCTGAGAATTCTGAATTTGTTCCAGAATTCCTCAACATCCTCAACCAAAATCCGTCATTATTCAAATTACCCGAAAATAGCAAGCTTCAGGTCACAGTACGATCAAACCGAACCGGGGAAGCGTTATCAGATGTCTATATCATGGAAGACATGATTATCATGATGCTTGCGGCTTGCTGCGATTGGTATAAGCTTTTAAGCCGTGTAGCAGAGGACCTAGACGCTTCGGGTCGGGCATCTCATTGCATGGTAATTTTCGGGATGAATGATAGTGTTCCACTATCGCCGTTTAATAAAAAGCGTCTGAAGATTTCTAAATTCATGGCGCATCCTCTCATTTTGGAGAGACGGCCAGCCGCAACGACTGAACGTGTGTCTACGGGACATTTTGAGTTCTCTGATTCCGCGATTGCCATAGTAGGAGTGTCGTGTCGCCTTCCAGGTGCCGACAATCTTGAGGAGCTGTGGGAGTTCATCTCCAAGGGTAGTGACGCCCACGAGGAACTTCCAAAGTATAGGATTGACCCTTCTCTCAGCTTCCGGGCCTCTCAAGATAGTTCAATGTCGCAAAGAAAGTTTTACGGAAACTTTCTCACTGATATCAAAAGATTCGATAACACTTTCTTCGGCATTAACGCTAAAGAAGCTGCTAGCCTAGATCCTCAACAACGCATGCTTTTAGAACTTTCTCATGAAGCATTAGAATCTAGCGGTTATCTTTCTTCACATGTCCGAGGCGATTCTGTTGGGTGCTTTATTGGAAATAGTCTAAACGAATATCTCGAGAACAGCACGTCGAATGCTGCTTCGGCATACTCTGCAACTGGGTCGATACGTGCTTTCCTTTGTGGCAGGTTAAGTCATTACTATGGCTGGACAGCTCCATCTGAAGTTATTGACACCGCATGTTCGTCCTCTTTGGTCGCCATCAATCGAGCTTGTCGTTCTATTCAGGCGGGAGAGTGCGATATGGCTATTGCGGGTGGGGCAAGCGCACTTACTGGGCTGAACAATTTTCTCGACTTAGGCAAAGCTGGATTCTTGAGCACGACTGGGCAATGCAAACCATTTGATGCTTCCGCCGACGGATACTGTCGTTCTGAGGGCGCAGGGTTGGTGGTATTGAAGAAACTAAGCACGGCAATAATCACTGGTTGCCAGATATTTGGGGTAATTCCTAGTATTGCGACAAATCAAGGAGGGGAATCTTCCTCACTCACAGTTCCTTCTCCTACCGCATTGAAGTCTCTCTACCAACAAATTCTCCGGCAAGGTGGTCTACAGCCTTCTCAGATCTCGTACGCCGAAGCTCATGGAACTGGTACCCAGGCAGGAGATCCTATCGAGATGGAGAGTATTCGGTCGGTGTTTGGGAGTTCATCTCGACCAATTCCCCTATCTATTGGCTCTATCAAGGGCAATATTGGTCATTGCGAATCGGCCGCCGGTATTGCAGGGCTTTTAAAGGTCCTGGCTATGATGAAGTATGGGGGAATCCCGCCTCAAGCAAATCATAATCAGCTGAATCCCAAAATTCCAGCCATTGAATCTGATGGTATGGAGATTAACCGAAGGCTGAGAAACTGGGACGTCCCGCTGCGTGCGGCTCTCGTCAATAGCTATGGTGCTGCTGGGTCGAATTGCGCTCTGTTATGCTGCGAGCCGCCGCGAAGTCGGACCAGAATTGCGGATTCGCAGTCTTCACAGGACCAGAAAATCGCCCTTCCAATCATCTTAAGCGCGGCGTCTAGAACGGCTCTCGTCTCCAATGCCCAAGCTATATCAAAGCACCTATCGAAGAGCTTGGTCACAGCTGATGTGGCAGATGTTGCATTCACGCTTGACTCACGGAGAAAGCGACACAGATTCTGTTTTGATACATTTGCAACAGATTTGAGCATTCTAAGTTCTGTAGAATCTCCTACTTTTGAGTACCCCAAACTGTCTAAGCCAGTCGTACTTATTTTCAGTGGTCAATTTGATACCAAGGTAGCTTTACCTCGGGGTATCCTCGATATTTATCCCGCATTCCGGTCTTACATCGATGTATGCGATGCTGAGATTGTTAAACTTGGATACCAAAGTATTCGGACCGCAATTTTGCAAACAACCCCGATCTCAAATGCTGTTTCATTGCAGTGTAGTATATTTACGGTTCAATATGCCTGCGCGTCCTGCTGGATCGATTCCGGGCTTAAACCCCAAGCTATCATTGGTCACAGTCTCGGGGAGCTCGTAGCTTTGGCAGTATCGAGGGTATTGTCGGTACGAGACTGTCTCAAGCTGGTCGCTTTCAGAGCTCATCTCATTGATACCAAATGGGGATCCGAGAAGGGGGCGATGCTCGCTATTAATTCTGGTCCTTCCGAGGTACGAAGGTTAGCTTCTCGACTGGAGTCACTAGAAATCGCTTGCTACAATGCTCCAGGGTCCACTATAGCTGTGGGAACGTCGGCGATGATCGATCAAGCGGAAGGTCTTCTTTCGACCGATGTAGATTTTGTTGGAACCAAATTCAAGCGACTATCTACTACTCACGCTTTCCATTCACTCTTCACGGAACCAATCTTGTCCGAGTTAGACACACTCTCTCGTACCCTGTGCTGGAATAATCCAAGAATACCACTAGAAACGTGTACACCCGGAGCTAGCTGTTTGTCGTATACCCATGGCTGGAACCCTTCAAGGCATGCGAGAGAGCCGGTATATTTTCACGATGCCGTCCAGCGAGTCGAGCAGCGTTTAGGATCTTGCATTTGGTTTGAAGCTGGCCTGGATACTCCTATCATACCTATGATCAAAAGAGCATCGTCAACCCTCCACGCACATAATTTTCAACCAGTTACAACGAAGATTACAGAGAAACCTTGGGATTTTGTTGGTGCCATTGTTTCTGAGCTTTGGCGGTCAGGTATCTCCCTAACGCATTGGGCTTTCTTGGGCGCGGGCCGTGGTCGATTCAATCAAGTATGGCTTCCTCCCTACCAGTTCGACAAACACCAGTACTGGGTAGAAAACATCGATAGAGCCATGGAAGCAACTCAGAAGTTAGCAACAATTACTCCTGCCAACCTAGAACCAAAGAATGAAATTCTCTCACCTAGAATTATTTACAGCAAGGGATCGATTGTCTCGAATTCTCGAATCAACGACTATTCCATCAATACTAAATCCCAAAGGTTTCAAAAAGTCGTAACTGGTCATGCCGTACTTCAGCAACCACTTTGTCCTGCCCCACTATACATGGAATGCACTGCCATGGCTATCGAAATGGTTCTCGGCAATCTTGAAGCTCAAAATCTGGTCTTTGAAGATCTCCAGTTCCGGTCTCCACTCGGATTAGACACGGCTCGTGAAGTCGATCTTCGCCTGGAGGAATTGGAAACTAAGCAGTCTTGGAGATTCACAGTCAGCTCGGCACCCTCAGGATTGACAACAGAATGTCAGATACATTGCGTAGGAACGGCTTCTTTGCCGCGTAATGCGGCTCTCTTAATCTATGGACGCCTCGTGGAAAGTAGTATCAACCGACTGTATAGCTGTGAAACTGGTGAACGACTCATGGCAAAACGTGCTTACGGTTTGTTTACTAAGGTCATGCACTACGCACCGTTTTTTAAAGGCATCACCTCGATGACGGTCAGCGGAAACGAAGCTGTAGCCGTTATTAAGCTCCCTGACAACCAACCAGGCCGTGATGAGAGTTTGGTCTGGCGCCGGTGTGATACCGTTCTCATTGATGCCTTCATATCCGTTGTCGGGTTACTCTTGAACAGCAGTGATGAAGCATCAGATGATGAAGTTGTAATAGCTTCCGGGATTGACCGCGTTGTCCTTACTCCAGCTTGCCAGGCAGACTCTTCACTCGACTGGCTCGTCTATGCGAAGTTCCTATCTACGGAAGGCACTCAAACCATCGGCGATGTATTTGTCTGCACTCCCAAGCGCGAGGTGGTGGCAATGATGGCTGGGGTACAATTCGTGAAAGTGGACATTTTTAAGATGAGGAGAGTCTTGTCGTCTGCTAATGCCACTGTTTCTCCACCCAGGTTGAAACAATTTGACGAGGTGCTCATAGATAAGAGTATGGAAGATGCTTCAAGCAGCTGCACAAAGCAATCAAGCGCTCCAACCCCTTCAGAGGGTAGCCTTGATACTGGGGTGAAAGAAATCATTTCGAGCTACACCGGCTTAGACCCATTGGACATACCAATCGATGTTGTCCTCATCGAATTAGGAATCGATTCGCTGTCATCAATAGAGTTTGCGGCGGAGCTCCGCTCAAGTTTCGGTCTCGATTTAAGATCAGACGAACTTGTTAATCTCACTTTGGACGGCCTCACTAAATTACTGGCAAACAACGTTTCCGATGAATACCATTCTCACATTGACAATGGTGCTAATAAAGGTGGAGCTGTACTCGAGAGCAGCACGTCCCTGCAAACCCCGTCTAATGGAAGTATTCACTCTATGGATCTCCCAGCAGCTCTTCCTTCAATTCGGAAAGAATCTGCTAAAGAAGTTCAGCCAAAATGTGTCATATCAGGCAACCCGTTTGAAGCGCTTCTTGAAACAGACCGACATTTCGAAACTTCGGCCAATCTGCGAGGCTATTCCAATTATCACAGCAAAGTTTTTCCATTGCAGACCAACTTGACATTGGTATATATCTTGGAAGCATTCCGAACCTTGGGTGTTGACCTTTGGTCACTTTCTCCTGGGAGTGTGATCCCTCCAATCCCAAATATACCCAAACACGATAAAGTAGTATCTAGATTCTGGGAGATTCTCCAAAGTTATGGTTTGATTACGACGCAGGTCATTATAAGGATTCGTAGTCGAAAAGATCCTCCCGCAGAACCATCCGAAGCGCTTTACAAGAGCTTCGTATCAAGGTTTCCGATGTACTTGCCAGAGGCCAACCTGATGAAGCTAACAGGAGGAAATTTGGCACGATGCCTCAGAGGCGAACAAGATCCGCTTGCACTCATGTTCGGATCTCCATCGTCGTCAAAGATCATGGAGGACTATTACAGCAACTCGCCAATGGTTTCTACTCTTACAGACCAGCTGGTCACCTTTATCAACACTATTTCTCAAAATTCGAGAAGAAGCCGAAATGAGCCTATTCGCATCTTGGAAGTTGGAGCTGGAACCGGTGGTACAACAGCAAGGCTAGTAGAGAGCATCGTGGCAGCTGGTATCAGTTGTCAATACACTTTCACTGATGTATCAAGTCGACTCGTCTTGAAAGCGAAAGACAAGCTTAAAAAGTACCCCTGGATCAGCTTTGAAACCTTCGACCTAGAGAAAGATGTCCAAAGGGCCTTCCGTAATCAATTTGACATCACAATTGGGACGAACTGCGTTCATGCGACGACGAATATGGTTGCATCATCTCGTAGAATCCTAGAGACTCTAAAGGAGGACGGCGTTGTTGTGCTCTCCGAGGGAACTCAGCCACTAGACTGGTTCGACATATCATTTGGCTTGTTGGACGGGTGGTGGATTGCCGAGGACGGAAGAAAGTATGCTCTTCAGCCAGCTTTGAAGTGGATGGAGACATTGCAAGAAGCAGGATTCCAGTCCACCGGATTCACCCAAGGCACCATGCGCGAAGCCTTTACACAACAATTACTTGTTGGAAGTAAGAGGAAATGGCCTGATCCTGCATCCCCCCATCCCGCTCCCGCAGAGAGGAAAAGCGATTCATGGAGATTAGAGACAGTAGTGTATAAAGAGGTAAGTGGTATTCAAATCCACGCGGACATTTATGTCCCACACGTGGTAAGAGCGTCGCCTATCCCGATTGGTACACCTTTTCCACTTCCCCTTTTCTTCACGACTAATGTCACTCGTAGCACTCATGATCCATGGCGGGGGATATATGATGTTTTCACGGAAAGCTGTCCGTCCCGCGCAAACCAAGTATCTTCTTGCAAACGGATTCCTTCCTGTCAGCTTTGACTATCGCCTCTGCCCGGAGGTGAACATGATTGATGGTCCCATGACCGACGTAAGTGACGGCTATGCCTGGGCGCGGAACCAGCTCCCATCACTGCTCCTAAAATACGGGATCATTGTCGACAGTGAGCGAATTGTGGCTGTTGGGTGGTCGACAGGTGGGCATCTGGCTATGACTCTTGGTTGGACCACAAGAGATGCTGGGATACCACCACCACTCGCTATACTTAGCTTTTACGCACCAGTAGATTTTGAGCCGGGAGGTATGTTTCATGTTAAGGTAAAAGATACAGGGTGGATATTAATAATATAATCCAGAACTTGACTTTCATTCTCGGAAGTCAGCCCCCCTGCCGTTTCAGAGCAAGACAGACATCCTGAAGAAGTTGCCACGGACGCCGGTACGTTCTCCCTTCTTCCCATGCCCTTTCAATGAAAAACTTCATATTGGATCCACCAAACTAAACCAAACCCCCCATCCTTTAGATCACATCCTACCACAGCGACGCCACCGAGAGCAATTCATTTTTTGGCCTCAAACCTGGTGATCCACGCTCAGATCTACTCCTCTCGATGGCCCGAGACGGCACCGCCCTTTCCTTCCTCCTACATGGCCTACCCTCTCCAACCACTCCTGACATCCCTCCTACTAGACAGCTCCTGCATCCAGACCTCATCGCAGCCATCAATCCTTTGACCCAGCTCCGGCGCGGGAACTACCGTACCCCCACTTTCATTGTCCATAGTCGGGTAGACGAGGTAGCGCCTTTCACCGCTGCGGAGAAGTTTATTAAGGAATTAAAAGCAAGGGGGATTAGGTGTAAACTAGGGGCTTTGGAGCAAATGAGTCATTTGCATGACTTGAGGTTGAGGCCGGGTATGAACGGCTGGGAGGAGGGTGTCGAGGCTGGATATCAATTTTTGATGGATTCCGTAAACGGGAGGTGGTTGAGTTGATTGGGCTGCTTTTTTGTTGCGCCCAAGGGGCACAGTCGAGTGTGTAAGTAGATTGGATGACCATCTTAGCAGATTATAGATTTGGAAAGTCTGTTGTGTAGCTATGTTTCATATTGTAAGAGGGTGGGTTAAAACTCTACGTACACTTCTCCTTAATTCTCCTAGGTTTTTTAAGACAGTTTTACAAAAATGTCCTCAGATTTCTAAGAGAATAACCTTAAACCTAAATAGGATAGGAGAATGATTTGTATTATCTTTTAAATAAGATAATCAGCACCCTTGGCCAAAGTGTCTAGATGAACCGAGATTTTTAACGAACACTCTAACATGAAATAATCTAGAATATGGTGCCTACCCATCATTTATTTTCTACTTCTCAGATGCAGGAGGTTAACACAGTTCCATTATTAGAGCTTTCGAAAGAAATGTTCAAACTCGGTGATCACATCTATCAAAACAAGCCTGGTACGAATCTCCGGGTTCTGGCATGCCAGGTTTCCCATTCCCTTCCAAAAGTGTCCTTCAAAACTTTCTCTTCCTCCCTGACCCTTACAAAAGCAACCATTAAAATTGGAACCATCAATAAAGCCCCTACAGTGTCGCTCAACCACGGAATCCTCGCCACACTTTCCGGCAGTACACAAGCGCCAACCCCGTCGGCCCTCTGCAGTAGGATTGTATCCGCAACCCTCAATCCTATAACCCCTGTATAACTGGGATGCTGAATCCAACTATACACCCCGGTAGTAACCAACTTCTTTGGCTGCGTAACCACAAATGTGAAATTCTCGCCCAAACCACTAAACGCACCAATTCTCAACGGCGCGCATATCCATACCAGTCCTAAGTAGGTGAGGGTGCGCCAGCTGCTCCATCGGAAGAGCTCTTCGTTCAGGCCTTCTGGGTGAGCGCAGAAGTTCGAGCGGTGAGATGGGAAAAGGATGATGGCCATTTGGAGGGTATAGAGCATCAGAATTAGAGAGAACCAGATTATGCGTCCCTCAGGGTAATCAGATTTTGTGGGGACGGTGTTGGGTGGTATGTAGCATTTGTAGGAGAGCATTGCGCTGACAAAGATGCTTAATGCCAAGCTTATTCTTTCGAAGGACGACATTTCTGAGTTGGAATTTCTGAATTGCGGTTGAAAAGTGTTAACTGGTGCTGGGAATTGGACTTATTTTGGAGCCGGTAGGAAGTTCCGGTGCAATTATATAATATGTCAGTAGTCTGGATGAATTATGCCTCGGTGTTCCCGATTAGCAGTATCTTGACTAGCCAGTTATGTAGTCTGCAACTAGAATCCTTCCGGGATCTTCTTTTTCATTCTCAGCCTTCATTTACCACGCTACTAGTCTCGATTTGCCCGTCGTCCACTCAATTTGCATGTCATCTCTCCTATCGTCAGCCAAAATCAAATATTCACCTCAGTAGTTGTAGGTGGGTTTCACCAGATATTAATGCGCGCTAATTAAGCAAGTGATGGACAAGGTTGTGATATTGGCAGTTCAGATTTCTGAAATACCCGTTGGGAACAAATTCTCGTCTATTTTACCGGCGTCACTTATCAAGAAGTCTAGGAAAACGATGTATCCCAAAGATACCTAGAAGTTATCAACGGGAGGTCTCAATTGACGTAAACGTTCCCATTGCTCTTTGGTCCTACTGTTTCTTCTCCTCCACGTAGTTTCTCTAGTATCTGGTTATCACGAAGCCACCTACTCCCCACCTTCCCAAACAATATTAACCAGGCTCGAAGGAGTCCCCTCTATTTGCGAAGCAGAGACAACTTTGAATTTGGGGTCTGCCATATGGGCGATCTTGGTCAAGTCTTCTGCGGTCCGCTCAGCACCGCCAAAGTAAGTCAACATGGTGAGATCCATGGAACTATATGAAAGGAGTGATAATTAGTATGAGCAAATGATCTTCACACTTCAAGAATTATGGAAATTTTAGCATACCTTTCAATCTTCTCACGATAAAGAGCCTGGCTCTTGGGTCCAGTGAGATTCTCTTCGATCAGAATATGCGCTCCTTTCTTCATAGCTATTTCCACAAAGAACACAATTAGCCCCAGAAATGATATATCCATGATACTCCACGCCCGTACTCGAAATCGCGTACCGGGAATCTGATTCCTCAAAATCTCCACACAACTCTCATCCGGCCAGTTATGGAAAATTGCCCGAAAGTAATACACATCCGCTCCAAGAACCGTCTGCTCAGTAAGGAAATTGTATTCCATAAATTCCACATTCATAGCCGACTCATCACCTGCAACTTTTTTTTTGCCCTCCGCTACCGCTTCGGCATAATCTTGAACGACAAATTTGGTATTAGGGAAGAGCTTCGCGAGAGCCGTACTGACAGGACCTTGGGCTCCTCCTACATCAACTACATTCGTACAAGACGCCCAGTCGAACTTTTGGGCTAGAGGCTGAATTGGAATCCGTGAGGCAAACCCACCCATTGCAGCTGCGAAACGGCGACTACGGACAGGAGATTCGTTGAATTCCTCGTAGAGGCCTTTGGTAGTGTTGTTGGCGAGAGAAAAGCCCTGATTTTGTTCTCCATTCAGACTTATATCTTTCCCCAAAAGGGGAAATACGTACGGATTGTCCAGGACTGTGCACCCCGTCGTACTTCATCATTGCTTCAACAGTCTTAAAATTTGGAGAAGTTTGTCAGTTTGAGAATTGTGCATCCCAAAGCTTCTAAATCATTCGAACGCACCTTAGTTGCAGATGGGAAGTATTCCTCAACTTGAATTCCTACAAGTCCGTTTATTGCAGGATTGCTTACTAGAAGCTTGGACGCCGCAGTATGAACTACAAGGCTATTCTTTTCCTTGAAAATCTTGTTGGTCATAGCATGGCGAATTAAGCGGCGAAGGTCTCGCTCATTTAGTTTACATTCATTGGATAGGTCTGCATATGAGATGCCTCTTTCCAGGGGGACTTTGAAGGCGAGATTGAGACGGTACACTGCTTGGAGACTGAGTGTGTCATTCGTTGCGAGGGTCTAAGGTTGTAAGTTACTGCTTGTTAGAGGTGGAATCTGGTATCATATACTGCCATTCGAAGAAGCATATCTGTGGGACCTTTCATGAGTGTATGAAGTTCGAGTGTTGCTGAGAGCACTTGGGAATAAGCGGCAGCAACATCTTTTTCGTGAGGTGGGAAGATTATGGTTGAGGGGCCGTCGACTTCAAAGGAAGGTGTGGGAAGATTATTGGATATGAAGTATCTGTCGACAATTGCTGTGTTTGAAGATATGACTTCTGCAAGTTCCGATATCTTAGTTGTAGACGCCATTGGCTACACTGTGTTTAGTTGGCGATCTGATGTTGCCTGGGTATGGCAAGTAGTACAAAGGAGACAAAAAGCTCCCAAAAAAGCTTGGTTGCTCTTCAGATAGCGTAGACCTACTTCAATATTCTGAGAATTCTACGTATTATGCTTCTCGTCCGGTGGACTTTGACGGAAAGTTCGGAATGTTTCTAGAGTGTAATATTCTACATTTAATTTATGGGTAGGCAAGATTCAATACTTTGATCGCATACTGGACCGTCCTAATTGAGCTGGTAATAATATATTTACAGTGGCGTTTAATAGCGTCCTTGGCCTTGTAGGGAGTACACCGGTATTTATAAGTCCTAACTCTCTTCTCACAAGGCTCAAGAACTCTAAGTGAAGCTCAGATAATTGTCTCGCGACGTAAAACAGCGGGTTTGACAGGCTTTGAAGCCATGAGGAGAATAGTATCTTGTTAATTTCACTAGTCAGAACGACACCGTAAATAAATTCCTATGGGTCCAATTGGTACGGTAATAAAGCACCGGCGTCATAAAGAAGGATTTAACTAGGGTATATCCATGGGCTAGAGTTCCTGGGGAGTGTAATGGAGGCCCACTGCCCAGCCACAAGTCGATAAGGATTTGTCTGTATCTACATACCGGTGGGTTTTCTATGTTTAGACATGGTGTGGGGTGATGGCACCAGCCGGCGGGTTTATGCAAGGTCCGGTAAGTCGGGCTTCCCCATACTTACTAGTCTCATGTATCTGAAATCCGGATGCAGCTTGATACCTCGAAGATTGTTCAATTTTTGAATCTAGGAACATACCACTAGGAACAAACAAATCTGCGCCTGAAACTTGCAGACAGCCCCTGAAAATCATAGCGACTTAGCTTTCATCCGCCAAATAAATGAATAAGTGATGCACTCAGAAGGAGACTAAAAATTTAAGTATTTGTAAGCCAGTGATTCGGATACCTATCTAAATCTAGTTGCGAAATGAAGCCAAAGGTCCCCAGAAAATTAATTCGGGCCGCGAATGGATTCATCTTGGTTTAGGACCAGCTTGGTAGGAAAGAATAGTAATTGAAAGATGCTAAGTTCGGCCGCTGCGATGTGATACCGGTCACAGGTGCTTGCGGAGGAATATTGGTATCAAAAGAAAACATGAATTATAGCCCGCCTCGCTGTGGATATACATGCGCGCTTTACTCTTGAATGCTACCACAAGCTCGAAACGAGCATCAGACTTATTTCACAGCATAGAAAAAAACAGGAGCATCTCGAAAAGTATCCCGGGCTATTATTACCTGTACAGCAACACCAAAAGTCCTGATAGTTCTCCGTCCCAAATGAAGCATTCTCAATCTTGTCTGCCCGATATTTCCGCCCACGGGAGAGGTTTTGATGGTTAAGGAAAAATAGAAACCCCAAGAGTAATAACATATCCCAAATTAGACTTTGCCGTATTCATTAAAGAGCAGTTTTCTCAATGGAGCAACCTCAGTCAGACTTTACGAGGAAGGCTTTAGGTTAGCAAACGCCTTTGACCCGATTCTCGTCATATCATCACAGAGAAGTGCATCTTTCTCAATTCCATTGACCGCTTGATCTATCAAGGTCGCAGAAATGTGTATAAGCTCAACGCTGGGAACACCAAGCACAGCACGTGCAATTGCGGGGAAAATTCCACCAGAAATTGCTGTCTGGCCTGGCCTTTTGATTAGACCAGGCTTTGCTAAACATGATACCACGGCACCATTTGATTCTTTGGCATACGCGAGGACGCGGTTCTCAACCTCCCCCTATAAATGCGAGTTCAGTAAATAGCGCAATGATGATGGGGTAGATGTTTGAAGCCAAGTAAAGAAGAGAGGAGGAAGATTTGAACATACCCGCACCAAACTATAATCGGGCATGAATAGTGGCTTCTTGGTCTGATCTCGAGTCGTATTGGAGCCGCTAATGTAGAGAAATCGAAAAGGCTTGGATCCCAAAGGACAGATGGTCTCGAGACCTGTCACCGTATAGTCGAGACATATCTTACGCACCTCCTCAAAGGGCATCGTCTTCACTTTCGAGATACCAACTGCAATGGTCCTACGAGAGTTAGTAAAGCCAACCGATAAACGGAGAAACCGTTTGCGGATTGGTTATTGCCATACCAAATGCATGCATCGGCACCAGCCAATTCTTTTTTGACATCCTCGGAATAGTTGCTGAAATCGTTGCAAACGACGGATTTGAGCTTCGAGGCATCAGCACCAGCGTTGGGTGGCGGAGTTGTTTCGCGACGCGAGAGAGCGATGATAGAGGTGACAGCGGGGTTAGAAATAGCTTGGCGAATGATTTCTGTGGCCACGAAGCCAGTAGAGCCAGCGATGATTAGCTTCATAGCGTTGGCCGTATGTGTGTGCGCCTTCGTTGGGTTGCGTAATGTTAAAGATTTCGACGGAGTGGAATGCTTGGGGAATCAATATTGTAGATTGTGCTGTCGTCGGACTTGGAAGGCGGGGTAGCTTTCACTTTTGGGAGGTTTGTACCTACGCTAATTAACCGAGGGGGCTCAGGGGGGTCCACGTGGATTTCCTCGCTTGGATTAGTTGTCTAAGACTTGTCTTCCCTTAAATGTTTACTTGCGTGCTCGCATATGGAAAAGTACAGTTTTTGAGGCTGTTCCCCTTCCTGATGGTGTTAATCTCTATGAGTCCCATACCAACAACCCCTGTGAACTACGTACATCTCGTTCCAATTATTGGGTGATGCAACCACAGCGATGAACACGGAGTATCCGAATCCACGGCGCATTTACGCCACGCTCTTCCCGTGTCATTTCACGATTCCAAGGATATCTCCGACCAACCAGGTTATTGTTTAAAAGCCTCTCGCGACTCGCGAGGAGGAACCAGATTGGAATAAGTGCACGAACCTCAAGTTGGTTGGTGTTGGCAGTCCGTCCGTAGTTCTGGGCGAATGCAAAGGGACGCGAGTAAGATGTTAATATAAGAACGGAACCACAGCCTTCTAAGTTTCCCCTCTCCAGTCGACATCCAGTTGAGTTCAAGTCAGTCTTTGTGCTACCCAAGACGCCCAACGACCTCTTGCCCCTGGACCGGCGAGGCAATGCATCCAATTAGCCTTTTCCCTGGGCACTTTCTGCCTATTATACAGATCGCTCTCGCCTGGCCATTTATGCTCGCTATGCAGATCGTTTTTAGCACTGCATCTCCTCTACATACCCACGCAACTCCCAAAGCGCCTGTCGTGCGCCAGCTATACCAGTTTCCAGACCTCACAGGCATTGAGAACATCTATGTGCGCCCAAATGGTCGCCTCCTGTTCAGTACCTTTGAGACAGGAAATCTTTATGGGCTCAACCCCGCCGCCTCCGTACCTACGCCCATAGTCGTGGCACAGATGACTGGTAGCTCTGGTCTCACAGGCATTGTAGACATCGGTAGCAACAAATACGCTGTGGCCGCTGGCATTCACTCCCCCTTCAACTTCACTGAGATGGCAATATATGTTGTTTGGATTCCTCCGAACAGGAACACAGGCGTTGTACTCAACCGCATTCCCGTCCCCGCAGTTATCAACGGTCTTGTGGCCCTCCCTTTACGCCCTTGGGTCATCCTCGGTGCTGATTCCAACACGGGGAAAATCTGGCGAATCAACACACGCACCCGTGCCATCGACGTTGCCATATCAAATCCAACGTTCCTCGGTGCCGGAAATCCTGCGCTTCCTCTTGGAGTGAACGGAATAAAAATATACAACGGCTATCTTTACTTTACAAATTCAGGGCTAGGAACCTTCGGACGGGTGAAGGTCGACCCACGGGGTAACAAAATTGGCAACTTCAAGATCATAACGAATTTACCTGGGGGTGGCTTGGGGACTTTTACTAAAGCGTATGATGATTTCGATATTGATCATAGAGGGAATGCATATGTGTCATTGCACTCCGCTTCCTTTCAGAAAATTACACCGGCAGGCGTGCAAACCTTGTGGATTGGGAGTGCGGGTGCTTATACGACCGTATTTGAGCCTACTTCTGCGGCTCTCTCATGTGATGGCTCGACCGTTTATCTTGCTACTGGAGGGATCGCGGTTGGGACGACGGTGCATGGAGGGCAGATCCTGGAAACGAGGATATAGTTATATTGGCATTAGTAGTTATTTGGGAATATTAATAAAATGTTGAAACACTCCAGATGTTATGGCAAGTGCGTGGTAGAGTGTACCTCATAGTAGTCAAAAGAAAAGATTGTTGTTGAGACAACAGTATCTATTATCACGAGCTACTTAAGGCAGAAGACTTGTCCCCTTATAAGGTTATAAGGTCTGCGAAATAGTATTTATTTTTCTGTAAGGGGTATGAGATATATAGATCCCAATCAGAGTTTTTGTTAATACATAATATATGTCCTCTTCTCTTGCTTGACACGTGTTTTTACTTAAACTGGGCCGCCTACTGCTTTCACCTCTAGCTTTCTTGGTCTCTATGGGTATAAGTACTCCAGACTTTGCTCTTCATCCTAATAGCGCCGTAGACGTATTATATCTGAATGTTACCGCGCAACTCCTCCACTAGCTCCGCAAGTACTCCTCTAATCCCTTTCATTGTCTCATCGGCTTCTATCATGACCGTTCGTACTAGCATTGCAGTTCCGCCGGTGCCCTGATGCAATATGCCACCACTACCAGGCCTCTGCTCGCTTACGCAAAAACCCGCAGGCAATCCAAGCAGCGCTTCTACCTCGCCGAAGTGATGCACGCAGATTTGCAAAATGAATTTAAGTTGGAAGCGTGGGTAGGCGGAGAGGGATACACCACCAATGTTGAGAGAAGGGAAGGCAATAGGGATGAACTGGCGAGGGTGGCCGGATGAAGGAGAAGGATTGGACGAGCCAGGAGAGGGATATGCAGCGGAGGGTGGCGGATCATTGGTTTGTAGGATGGATCGAATATGATTGTAAAGAGCAAGGTGGAGCTGTGCAAGTCGAATATACGCAGTTAAGATTAGGAGAGTTGCTGCTGTATCGAAAGAGACAGGCCCCAAAGGGTTGCTCAGTATTCTGTGGAAGGTGACAGAGCTCTCAATGACGTGGGATGTGAGCTGTCCAAGGCGTGTAATCTGAGGATCTGTATCCATTTCTCTTCGCCTATCCATATTCATATTTGTATCGTTACCCATATCTATCCTATCTATGGTAGTGGAGCCCCTTGATACGTAGGGACGAGTGCGAGGGCGTGAATAAATACAGGGGCTACTGATGTGTGCAAACAGCTTTCCACTGAGCTCGGAGAGCTGCTGCATAGTGTTGGTGCTTATGTTGGTATTGATATGTTCTGTTTCGACTCGTTGGCGTTCAAAACTATTCGTAGGCTGTTCTTGTTGAGTAGAAGATCCAACGGTAGAGTACGTATTGGATGTATCCTCCACTAGAAACTGTGTCTCGAACAAGGGGGGTGGAGTCACAAATCGATTGTTTTCGTGAGTTGTACCAGTGTCTACATTAAGCCCTGGGTACTGATGGCTCTCACTCTCAGCCCAGGCATTATGATGAGTGTCTGGGTTGGACGGTATCGCTAGGGAATTCGAGGCGCCAGTGATGAAAAGGGACGATGAAGTTTCGTCCTCTAGGAGCGAACCAGAAGCCTCGAAGATGGATAAATCGCTTGGGAGGTCACTAGAGAAATCGAAGTCGTTCGTGAGGTCTACCGAGTATTGGGGGTAAGCTGATTCCCTTTCTTCTTCCTTTTGTCGTTCTCCTCTCCATCCATGGTCTCCTTTCTCTTGTTCGCTCTCTCTTCCTCTTTCCATTTCTCTCTCTCTATCTCTGCCACGTCGATTGGCCTCCAACTTCCCCATTGAAGTGGTAGAACCGCCAGCCGAACCAGGAGGTCTTCCTGCTTTTCGTGCGACGCTGAAGGTACATCTGGCACCGGCAGCAAGGCATCTGTTACATTCGGCACGTGTCCCCTCCCGAATGCACCGCATCTTCTGGCCATGGCATCGGTTGCACGCAGCGCGCTTAACTGTACTCATGAGGATGGCACTGAGGTATTTGTTTCTTCTGGCTTTCCGATGAGGCTTTTGGAAAATGCAATAAACGATGGAAAAGCAAATTCCTAACATAAAGAACACGGCCTACCTATGTCAGGAAATGATAAGTTATGTAAATCCATGAGACCCCCAGAGTTTCTTGTACACGTAGGGCTTTTCTACTTGATTGGGTTCTATTCGAGTCTTGGCACTTTATTTATCCATCGCAGCTGCATCTTAATTATCCAACGGGTAATCTATATATGCGTGCCTCAGTCTGATCACTAACCTTGATGCATTCTATATTAAAGTTCCCGTCAGACTCCCATCAAATGTACTCTCATCTATTGCAACCATTCAGACTTGGAGGATTTCGGTCTGTTTATGGATATAGAGTCAACTACAATGCGCCTCACTGCGGCACAACATACCTTGAGCTTGGTACCTAGATTCTCTATCTAGAACTTTACCACGACGAATCGGACAGATCGTTCTAACGCACGATCACGATATATCTTACAAGGGTTTATCTCTTATCTCCAAAGCTCACTTCCATAATATGACACCTACTTATATTTCTCCCCCCGAACTCTAGCGAGCTACACAATTTCATTCTCTTCGAACAACTAACTTGAACCTCGACTCTCAGAACCGGGGAGTTCACTATTCGTAATATGGACTTAAGGTATTTGCGCTTATTTCCCGTGTGACGTCGAACGCCACCCGAGCGGTAGCTTTTACTTACAACCCAAGCATTCCCTCCGTTTAGCAGCGGATTTCTGGGGTTTACCACCCTTAGATTTCTGGCAAGTTGGCAGCTTGACCTTTGCTTAGATTTGGCTAGGCCTTCAACCGTGTAGGGAGAGAAAAAATATCCCTGTAACGAGTAACGCCTTTCGAGGGAGTCTTGAGAAGCCAAGCTCAAGCGCTGTGGTCAAATTTGCCCTGTCGCCTTCGCGGTCAAAACAGTTAGCAACTCTATTTCTAAAAGAATTGTACCCTCAAAATGAACTTCGATTCTCCAAAATGTTCGACGTTTAAGGCCTTAGACTTGAATTTCAAGGGGAGGTGGAGACCTAGACCCATTTAGGACGAATCCCTAAGGTTAGGAAACATGCAGGAAAACCTTTGATGCCACTGTCGAAAATCTGCCCAACAGCTCTACGACTCTGCATTTGGAACTTGCGACGTACGAAGCACCTCGCTACGGTTGGCGAAACTTATCCTACAGTATTCAGTCCCACGATCCATCGCGGGGAGTCTAGATCGGCAAGAAAGAGCCAGGGGGTTCTTGTCACGCTTCAAAGGGGATGATTTCAAGGGGTAAGGCGGCGCGGATTAATAGCATAGTATCAAGGTTCCCTGCAGCTCCAAATGGGCAACTTGACCTTAAGTTTACCCAATGTCACCTCTAGGCCCTAGGGAAGCTATCACAATTATGTATGTCAGCTATAGAAATGAACCAGTTGATAAATCATACATTGATCGGCTACAAACTAGCAATTCCCAGATATATGTGGAGTTACAAACTCCGCAAGTGCCTGAGAATCTGACGCTAAAACGAAAGACTAGACGAGCTGGAAAATACTCGACGCTAGCCTAGGCAGCTTCTTTGATTGGAGTTCAGAGGCTTTTTGACACAGGTGAAACAGCTAGTTCTCGTCTCCCCTTCGTGCTTGGGGCAATGGTTGTGTGTCAAAGTTCCTTTGACCATTGAATTGCGTGACGAGCTCAGGCCAGAATCATGAACAATTTCTCGTGGAATATCACGTAGTTCGGGGCCAGTGGGTTGGAGGGGTTCTTTTGGGAAGGTTGTGTTGATAACTTGATAAGAGGGCGAGATGCAGGTTTTGCAGTCCATCATACAGTATCAAAACATGTCCTGCCACGAGATTTTCAGAAGCAAGAAAGGTGTGGAGTAAGGATCAGAATCCATCGAAAATTTCAATGCATATCATATCCAAGGTCGGCTGCTGCAGTATAAGATCCATCCATACAATGTTGTGTTGTGGTCAGCCGGCGGGTTTACATAAGTCCATCCGGTGGATTTTCCAAACGCCCTGATTGGAAGAGATACACTTAGAGAGATCTTCATTATTGTGCCTGCTTTTGTCTTAGTGCTTACTCTTTCCAACATCAACTAAGTATGTGGACGATACTTTGAAAGTTCCCTTCAACAACCTGGCAATTCCTGGTTCTTGGCGGAGGACAGAAAGTCGGAAAACGCCAAAGACAACGAGAAGCTGGACTCCAACCAACAAGTCAACAATGTCATACTTTGGAGGGCCTAAGATTGCTCCCAATTATGATGATCGGGGTCCTGCAGTCGTCGTCTGCTCAGTGATTCTACTTGTCATCCCCAGCATCGCCGTCACCGTCCGCCTATGGTCCCGCGCCGTCGCTTCTCACGCCAAATTCTGGTACGATGACCTCCTACTCCTCCTCACCCTCCTCTTCTCGTCTCTATTTATCATCATGAACCTGTGGGGGGTTTCTCTCGGGTTTGGTAAACATACGTGGATGATTCCAATGACGAACCTCAAGCCGACCCTATTGATGCAACATTTACAAATCACCTTCTACGCATGTGCGATCTGGATGATGCGTTTGAGTGCTTTGGCGTTGTATGCGAGGATTTTCCGCGTTCGGGGAATTACGAGGACACTTTTGTGGGTGATGGCAGCAATGATTACGAGCTTTTGGGTTGCGACTATGGTGGTGCCATGGATGAATTGTGATCCAGTGGCGAAGACTTTGGATCCTTTTGTGCTAGGAACGTGCAAAAACCAGACGACTTGGTTTCTCGCATCTGGCGCCATTAATGTCATTTTCGATTTTATGATCTTGTTGTTCCCCATACCGTTGGTTTGGAAACTACAATTGAGGTTGAAGAAGAAGCTGTTTGTGTGTCTTGTCTTCGTGCTGGGATATGCGTGAGTCTATACTCCTCCCTTAATGGAACGGTAATCAAGGCGCTAATTTCTGAGGCTTAGTTCGGCTTTCTTGTCCTTGACAAGGTTGATTCTAATTGCTAAGAAGCCACTTATTCTGAGTGCGTCTCCCGGGACTGATCCATCATGTAAGTTGAAACTTTCTTGCTACCAATTCAACCCGAGTGCTCGTCTCTCGCCGGGGGAGTTATGATTGAAATTGCAGGGCAATTCAGTAAAATTCCATACAAACACCTAGAAACCTCACATTCCTCACATTTCCCCCTCCTTCACGCCTATATTAAGCAACCTCTACAGGGGATACCGTTCCAATTGCGTATGTCTCTATGCTCGAAGCCCCAACTGGCATACTCGCCCTTTGCGGACCTTCGATAAACCAAATCGTCCAGCGTGCCAAAAACTTTGGCTGGCGCTCTCTTCTTACAACAAAACAATACGCTACAAATGCTATCGATACGCCTCGCCATGAATTTAATAAAGTTAGCGGTGGTGCAAATGGTTACAATGCATCTGAGAATAGCGCTGTTCAACTGGGTAGCAAACGTGCGAATAGCAATGTAGAGGAGTCCAGTTTAAGGAAGGAGAGAAGTACGGAGGTGATGGATGTTGAGATGGTTGGGCTTAAACATCGGGGTGCTGATTTCGTTTGAAAAGCGGGGAGGTACATGTAACCTTTTTGTGATTTTAGGAATCGAGTAGGAAGTTCAATACTGGAAGATCTCATTCTAGGGATATATAGAGGGCATCATACTGTTCTTGCTTTACTTGCTTTGTAAGACTACGAGTAGTTTACTATATCTATTGCAGAAACATGCATTTCTGGAGCACAATAGAAAGGCATTCGAAGGAAATCGGAATAATGATTTATAGAGTTTCCTTTCTTGTGTAAGTACTTAGGTATTGAGGTACAGTAACCTGATCACATGTGAAGACATCGACCAACGCTTCCGCATATGCCCAAGTAGATACTTACTTACGCTGGGAGGGAAGTACGGTCCAATGAGGATTATCGAATTCGGCTTATTATGGACTCCCAGCTAGCTTGTTTCAGATACTCACCGGCCGGCTATGCACGAGAATCGTGGCTGCTTTGTCGCAAACCCTTTAGCACTCAGGACTCAGGAGAAAGGCGTTACGAAACCACCGGGGCTACCGGGAGTCACCGGGAGATTGTATTTACAACATGCGTGCTTTTCCATACTCACAAGTGAACCATGGTTTTTCATACTAGCTGTCTACCAAACGTCCATGTTGGACCGTAGAGCTTGTAGTCTCTTGAGCCGCCGCCTTCAGACCGATTCCTTGGCCCACACGTGAAATGGAGGCTCCAGATAGAGGCTCAATCAACCCAGAGGCAATAGCTGTGATTGGTTTTGGGCTCAAATTTCCTCAGCAAGCCTCCACGCCGGCCGCCTTCTGGGACCTGCTCCTCCGCGGTCGTTCGGCTCGGACCCAAGTACCCTCAGATCGGTATAATGCCGAAGCATTTTATAGATATGGTGATCATGGCAATGGGGTCAAAACCGGAACTGTCAGTCAACTCCAATTCTAGTCTTCACCTAAGTATCATGCATATTTTAGGGATATTGTGGACTGAACCAACCATTGAGTAGATCAAGACTAAACATGGACACTTTATTGCCGAGTCTCTGGATCGCTTTGATGCGCCATTCTTCTCGATAGCACCTCATGAGGCTGAATGCATGGACCCTCAGCAACGATGGTTGCTAGAAACAACATACCATGCATTGGAGAACGGTAGGTTCTATTTACTTCCTCTGTCTCCTCAACGTTAAGCTTTCAAGCTCATTCTAACAATATCAATGAAGCTGGCCTAACCCTCGATCAGGTGTATGGTTCCAATACATCCGTTTATGTGGGGTGCTTCATGAATGACCATGAGACCATGGTTCATAGGGACTTGGAAATGCCAAATACTTATCATGCTACCGGTAATGCAAGCGCAATGCTTGCTAACCGTATCAGCTGGTTTTATAACATCAGTGGCCCTAGCATGTCAGTCAACACTGCGTGCTCTGGTAGTCTCGTGGCTCTTCATTTAGCATGCCAAAGCCTCCGTACTGGAGAGACCACGATGGTAAGAATTACTTCATGCAGAATGATCTATATAACCCTTGAGTATTCAAACCAGCTTACTTTGCTTTTAGGGTCTGGTCTGCGGAAGCAATCTCCTCTTTGCCCCAGAAAATGCCTCTGGCTTATCTAACCTGAATTTTCTCTCTCCTAACGGTAAATGTTACGCCTTTGATGAACGGGCAAATGGCTATGCTCGTGGTGAGGGCATAGCCTGCTTGATCATCAAACCTGTCTCCGCCGCTATTCGGGATGGTGATACCATTCGGGCTCTTATCCGTGGAACGGGAGTAAATTCGGACGGTCGAACTCCTGGAATTACCCAACCAAGTAGTGAGGCTCAAATCTCCTTGATCCGCTCAACATATAGCCGTTTCGGTTTAGATACGTCTCGCACTCGATACTTTGAAGCTCATGGCACAGGGACTGCACTAGGTGACCCGTTAGAAGCAAAGGCTATAGCAACTGTCTTCAGTCGAAAACAGAGAGGAGATAGTCCCTTATATGTGGGTGCCCTAAAATCCAACATCGGGCACTTGGAGGGTGCAAGTGGCCTCGCGGGAGTGATTAAGGC
Source organism: Amylocarpus encephaloides (assembly GCA_019669835.1). Classification (NCBI taxonomy): domain Eukaryota; kingdom Fungi; phylum Ascomycota; class Leotiomycetes; order Helotiales; genus Amylocarpus; species Amylocarpus encephaloides. The sequence continues at coordinate 63,617 of MU251423.1, read as the reverse complement.
AATCCTGGTCCTCGAGAAAGCCGTTATTCCACCCAATATCTGGTTCGACCGAGTAAACCCGGAGATTAGGGAAGAATGGGGTCTTGTCTTTCCGACTAGTGAGGTTCCATTTCCGGGAGAAGGACTGCGCCGTGCTTCTGTAAACTCGTTCGGATTTGGAGGGACCAATGCGCATGCAGTCCTCGATGATGCGGAATCTTTTCTCAGAGAGCACAAACTTAAGGGCAATTTTCGTTCAAGAGCACAGAATTTGCCCTCCCATGCAGTTTCAACGGTCCAAGCCTCTAAGTTACTCGTTTGGTCTGCTGCTGATGCAGGTGGCATAGCACGCCTACGTGACGGTTACCGCATACACTTTCTAAACAAATCAAACAGCCAAGGAAAGAAAGATGTAGAGCATCTTGGAAATCTAGCCTACACATTATCGAAGCATCGTTCGCATCTTCCCTGGCGAGTGTTTGCTATCTGCGATGCTGCTAGGGATATTAGGAGTCTAGAATTCTCTTCGGTCACTAGAGCGAACTTGAGGCTCCAAGTGTGCTTTGTTTTCACTGGAATGGGTGCTCAATGGCTAACCATGGGGAAAGAACTTTTATTTTACAGTGTGTTTTTGCAGAGCCTTGAGGACTCCGATAGTATACTTCGTGAGATTGGGTGCCAATTCTCTATTATTGGTATGTACCTCACGGTCCCCCTCTCAAATACACGAAAGCCTGGATTTAACATTCTGCATTCAGACAAGCTATACGGCCAGAGTGATACTGTCAAGACTTCTGAGTTGGACCACCCCGAGTTCTGCCAGCCCATCTGTGCAGCACTCCAGATTGCTCTCGTCGAATTACTGTCTCACTGGAATATTAAACCTGTTGCTGTGATGGGTCACAGCGCTGGTGAAGTTGCTGCTGCATTTTGTGCGGGCATCATATCAAAAACTCATGCACTCAAACTAGCTTTCTTTCGGGGTGTTGCCGTGGCAGCAGCATCACAGTTAAAACCTCACCGTGGAGGTATGATGGCAGTGCGTTTGTCACCTGAAAATTGTGAGTTGATGCTGTCTAGACTGGGGAGTTCCCACGATGTCAAGCCAACCACTCTTCAAATCGCATGCTACAACAGTCCGCTGAACGTTACCTTGTCCGGCGAAAACAGTGAATTAGAAAGGCTAGAGCCATTACTGGAAGTGGAGGGTATCATGGCGAAGAGGCTAAATATCGACGTCGCGTATCATAACGCACAGCACATGCAAACCGCGGCGAGGCTATATCAATCATTAATCCAAGAGTCGCTCTGCAACAACATCGACAGTGACAAGTCGCCCACGCCAAAATGCTTTTTTATATCCAGTGTTTATGGAAAAGTGTTTGAGCCTGACTCTGATGCCTCGAAGGTGTTCATGCCTCAGTATTGGGTTGACAATCTTGTGTGCCCAGTTCGATTCACAGACGCCGTTCAGTGTGCCGCATCTTTACTGAATATCAAGGATGCCATGCTTGACACTCATTTCCTCGAGATTGGACCACACTCAACCCTCAAATCGGCAACTAAAGAGGTGCTGCCTAAGGGTTGGAATGTGGAACAATGCTACTCTTCTGTCCTATCTCGACAGCAGCCAGCGATACATACAGCATTTACTATGGCTGGCAAGCTTCATTGTCTTGGCATTAATGTAAATATTGAAGCAATCAACCAGCTATCTCCAGTTCCAAGACACGAGCGTGCGAGTTTAGATGATCTCCCCCCCTACCCCTTCGACCATTCCAAACGATACTGGCTAGAGAGCCGCACCAGTCAGAACAATAGGTTCCGCAGATTTCCACATAATGATTTTCTGGGGACACCCACCTCAGATTGGAATCTGTTGGAACCGCAGTGGAATAACAGGATCATTCTCCAAGAAAAGCCTTTTATTAGAGATCACGAGGTTAGTTTGATATGCGTCCCCGGTTCTCTGAACTTGCATGCTAATTACTTCTGATTCGAGGTTGCTGGAGCATGCGTCTATCCTGCGGCTGGAATGCTCGTAATGGCTATCGAAGCAGCACGACAGCTTGATAATGATAAAAGACATACTAGAGGGTACCGCTTCAGAGACGTTGTGTTCAGCAAAACCGTCATGGTTCCCGAAAGCAACCAAGGAGTTGAAACGCAGTTCCGTCTTCGCAATAATGAGGAGCTAAGCAACCAGTTTACCACTTGGTATGAATTCCGTCTTCACATGTACGAACATGGGGATTGGATCCAATGTTGTTTTGGCTCCGTCACCGTGGAATACCGAGAGCCAGATTTTCATTCGCGCCAACGTGCTACCGAAGAGTATAAACAAACATTTGGATTTTGCAACTTGCCCGTATCTAATGATGACTTCTATGATCATCTCCGCAATTCAGGTCTTGCCTATGGACCACTATTTCAGACTACTGGTCAGATGTCCTTTGGGGAGGGAAACAGAGGAACTGCAGACATTGAGATTCAAAGAGGAGCTGGCCAAGGCGAGCGCAGTCCACACTCCCCATATCTTATCCATCCCGCAGCATTAGATTGTATCTTTCAAGTGGCCTTTGCTGGAATCACCCAAGGCGGCCGAGTAGAAATTCCCATGCTTGTGCCGACAGGCATAAAGGAGCTCTGGATATCGGCCGACGTCTCACGACGGGGTCATGAAGATTCTATTGCCCGAGTTTCTGCACAAGCGTTCCCTGATGGTCCACGGTCATACAGTGTAAATTACACTTCGCTATGGAGACAAGATGAGAACCCCTTTCTCACCGGTAACCTCACCCTAACCTCGATTGGGAACACGAATTCTGCAGCTAAAAATATGGAAAGCCTCATCTCCCTTTATCAAGTGGACTGGAAACCAGATATCAATCTTCTCTCGTTTGGGCCGAAATCTCCCCCCTTCCTTTTGGGCAAGACGGACTTGGGGACCCCGCATCAAGATGTCGACAGAATTTTGCTAACGGAATACGTATGTTACCTTGCCATGTCCAAAGTATTAGATGATGTGGACAATGCGATATCCTCGTCCCAACTGCCCGTACATCTGCAGAGGTACTTGGATTGGATGCGTCGTCAACTTTCCATCATGCGAGCATCCGATTCCTGGAATACGTTCGTCTTCAAACAACCAAACGCTCCAGAATACCGCGAGAAGTTGTTTCAGAGAGTAGACTCTTTCGGTCCGGAGGGCAAAGTGATTGTAAATCTCTCTCGAGCGCTGCAACAGATCATACGAGGCAAAATGAACCCACTGCATATTCTCTTCGCCGACGAAACATTAGCTGAGTATTATCGCTTCGAGAACCCACCCCCAGAAGTCCTGACAAGCATCCAAAAGTATGTCGATTGTATGGCTCACGCAAATCCCGATATGAAAGTACTGGAAATTGGTGCGGGCACAGGGGGTATGACCAAAGGTGTGCTAGACATCATTGGAAGCAGTGCCTGTGCCTCTGATGAGAAGGAAGATGAAAGATTGCGATTTTCAGAATACGTATTTACAGATATCTCCCCTGCGTTCTTCCAGGCGGCCACGGCGAAATTTGGAGGAGTAAGATTTATGTGTAAGACTCTCAACATTGAGAAAGACCCCAAGGACCAGGGGTTTGAGATGGGATATTACGATCTGATCATCGCTAGCAATGTAGGCAACAATTCACAAGATCATCCAGTCCTGATATTGACACTGATCCTCTTAGGTTCTCCACGCTACACGATCCTTGTCCTCGACACTTAGCAACACGCGGAAACTTCTTAAATCTGGCGGTAAACTTGTCCTCGTTGAAGGCATCAACCCAAATCTCCTGAGGACATCTTATATTTTTGGCTGTTTGCCAGGATGGTGGCTCTCAACTGAATCCTTTCGTGAATGGGGGCCTCTGGTCCCGGCAGAGAGATGGGATCAACTCCTCAAAGAGAATGGTTTCACAGGGACGGAGCTTGTCATCAACGGTGAAGACCCATTGACGACCTTGAGTAGTCTGATGGTCTCGACCGCTTGCAACCCCTATGTCGACGATCAGGAGATATTTTCGGGTTTCAACTTATCGATCGTGAGAACTGAGAGTTCAAAAGTGCAAGACTCGCTAGCTTTGGCGATCCAGGAGGTAGGCAAAATATCGGGGTTGCAGATTAGCATCATCAATGCAGATTGCCTTCAGGATACTGCTGGAGCCATCTGCATTTCCCTTCAGACGATGGATCAATTTCCCCTCGGAGATTCTCAGGAAAAAGAGTACGGTGCTTTGAAGAAGGTGCTCCGGAATGTCAGAAACCTACTTTGGGTCACCAAACGAGGCAGTTCAGGCATCAATACTATCGAGCAAGAAGCTATCCTTGGGTTATCACGGTCTATTCAATCTGAGATCGAGGATCTTAGAATCATTACATTAGGCCTAGAAGACCCCCAGGATATCCTAAAGGCTTCCCAGAATATATGGAAGGTGCTATGCCAGTATTTTAGCGTCGCCACAGGCTCTCAAAGCCAGGTTCATTGCGAAGAAATTGTTGAAATCGATAGAACACTCTGTGTGAGTCGTCTCATCCCAGCAAGGAAACTGGAAATGGAAATCCAAACGATTCAATCCAAGGACAAATCACTAGGACTTGAACAGGATACCACATACGGCAGCATCACCGGCGATGAAGAAATCGAGATTGAGGTGATATGTATGAGTCTTCGACCTCGAGATGTTTCAAAGGGTCCGGGCCAAAGTCATCATTCTCCTAGTATTGAATACGCTGGAATCGTCGTCCAGTTAGGGGGGAATGTCAAGGATCTCTTCCAAGTCGGCGGAAGAGTAGTCGCCATTTCGAATAATCGTCAGGGCAGATTCAACAGTCGAGTTCGGTGCCCTGCATATCTAGCTCGGGAAATTGCTGAGGGGCTAGCTTTTGAGGATGTGGTCGCTATGCCTCTTGATTTCATAACAGCATACGACGCGCTTAAAAATTTGGCACGGTTGCAAAAGGGGGAGTCGATTCTAATCCAGGACGGGTCTAGTTCATTGGGTCAGGCGGCAATTCAGGTTGCCATGCTTGTTGGAGCAGAGACTTTTGTCTCTACAACAGAGGAAGATGCCAAATTCCTAGGTGACGCTTACGGGATTCCTATTTCTCATATCTTGAGCTTCCAGAGTAGCAACCCTACAGCGGATATCAAACGATTCACTAGTGGTAGAGGCGTCCATGTCGTGTTCAACCATGTAACTGGTAATGATCCTCGAACCTCGTGGGACAGCGTGGCTTCCTGCGGCAGATTGATCTGGATAGGGAGTCAAGACTCGCATGCTTCAAGATTGGGCTCATTGTCCCTCGCACAATCTTTCCGAAAGAACGTCATGTTCGCGAGCGTAGAGCCCACGGAGGTCTTCCATGATCGTGCGCGGATCACAGAACTTTTCTCTACAGTGATGCATCTGATAACGAACAAGACATTTGTGGTTAAGAGACCCCTCCCAGTTTATACTGTATCGCAGTTTGAGAGAAGCCCTCGAAATAAGGACAGCGGGACCTCTTTGGTGGACAGGATCGTTATGTCTTTCGATCCGAAACGTCAAGACTCGATTCCAATCGCCCCGAACTCAACACTGCTCCATGCTGACGCGACATATGTTATCACCGGAGGTCTCGGTGGCATAGGAAGAAGTATAGCGAGATGGATGGTCTCCCATGGTGCACACTACCTCCTCCTGCTCTCCCGACAAGGTAGTGCCACAGCGGCGGCAAAACCATTTCTCGAGAGATTAGCCAGCTCTGGAATCACTGTTTTGGCGCCCCAATGTGATATCAGCAATGAGGCCATCTTAAAGGAAGTTTTTCGAGACGCGGTGAAACGTATGCCACCCATAAGAGGGTGCATTCAAGCTTCCATGGTTCTCAAGGTAAGCGAGCTGATCTCTTTGACCTCTTAGCCCCATATTTTCGCTATAAACCCCCCTTCGCTTATTATATGTGAAGGCAAAACTAATCTTCCAACACTAGTCCGCCATGTACCAAAACATGTCTCTGTCCGACTGGACCACCACTCTTAGCTCCAAGGTCCAAGGCTCGCTAAACCTACACAATCACCTCCCATCTACCGTCGATTTCTTCATATTACTCTCCTCCGTCTGTGGAATCTACGGTGCGAGTGGTCAGGCCAACTACTCTTTCGGCTGTGCGTATCAGGATGCTTTAGCGCGATATCGCACCACCATAGGGGTCGACGGGAAATGGAAAGGGGCTAAGACCATCTCCATTGACTTGGGGATTGTGGAGGGGGTAGGCTACATGGCTGAACACGAGAATATCAGGTCATTCATGCGATCGCTTGGAATGCAACCTATCTCGGAAAATTACCTGCATGCGATGTTAGAGTATTATTGCTCTCCGGCCCTCGAGATACGGGAGGTGTGCGAGGCCCAGGTTGTCGCAGGTATCATGACAGAGAACGAGATGCAAAGAAAGGGAGTGGTACGGCCGAGGTTTTTGAAAAGGAACTTGTGGAAAGCCTTGAGGCGTGTAGAGGACACGGCACTTTCGAGCCCTCCTGGGCGGTCTAGTACAACGAGCCTGGCGAGCACTATTGGTGAGGCAGAACCAACAAGCTCCCAGAAACCTCGGACAAAGGCCACGGTGGCCAGGGCCATCTGCCACGGGCTCTCTAAGATATTGTCACTTAGTCCTGCAGATATAGACCCTGGGAAGCCTCTGCATGCGTTCGGGGTGGACTCGCTTGTAGCGATGGAGATGCGGAGTTGGTTCCACGACCAGCTAGGAGCTGATGTATCGGTTTTGACGGTATTAAGTAACATTTCGATTGAGAACCTAGCGGCAAAGCTTACTTCCAAAGAGTAAAGAGAGAGTTGAATGTGTTATATAAGCCTTTTGTATGGAATGGTGCCAAGGTCTGCTTTCAGTGAGGATTTGATGTTTAGAAGAAAAAGAAAATAAGATTAAGGAGATCTCTAATAGAGCACATTTACCTACTATAGATATTGTAAACAACACTGTGAATATTGAAACTGGCTTCTAGGGGTTGAAATTATCCTGATTGAGAAAGGAACTTGCACGAGAAGTTCGGTAGAACCTGACGAGAGTGAGGCAAATTTCTCATACTAGAGCAAGATAGATAGCACTAACCGTTACCTTATAATAAGCTTATAAGTCAAAGCTAGCTCCAAATCCACTTCTCGTTAGGCTCTTCGGTAACTGCGCGTAAACGAGTAACTCGTCGGCATCGGCTTGTCTGTCGACAGTAACCCTATTGGGCCGCCGATAGCCGGACCCGGAACCGAATTCCCTCGGCTCGCATCTTCTATACTTTCCCCATTGTTGTGCCAAAAAATTGGTAGGGGAAACATGGAAAGCTTCTTCTGCTGATCCCCAAGTTTTCTTTCTCTTTCAGACATCCGAAAATGCGTAGTGCTCTCACACGAACCCTCCCTGCCGCCGCAGCACGAGCAGGAGCACGAGCTCCACACTCACCGCAAGCTTTCAGAATGCCCTCCTCCGCGAACTCCAAGATAGCCACTCGAAGGCTTCACGCAACAACCCAACATCTCCATCCCGCTGCAGCTCCAGCGTACGCGGCAGAAAGCTATCCTACATCCCACGAGAAGATCTCCAATGTGCAAGACACACCATACTTCATAGACAACAAGTTCCTTAAGTCTGAAGCTACACAATTCATTGATCTACACGACCCTGCAACGAACAATCTGGTCACACGCGTTCCCCAAAGCACAGATGCGGAACTCAAGGCTGCTGTGAGGAGCGCACAGAAGGCATTCCCGGCATGGAGGGCTACGAGTGTTATGGCGAGACAGCAGATCATGTTCAAGTTCACACAGCTAGTTAGAGACAATTGGGATAGACTGGCCGCCAGTATTACTTTGGAGCAGGGAAAGACGTTCGCTGGTGAGTAGGATGTCTTGAAATTTGATTGTATACTGATTTTATCCCGTATAGATGCCAAAGGAGATGTGCTTCGAGGCCTGCAAGTGGCAGAGGGTGCTTGCAACATTCCCCAGCAGATGGTAGGGGAAGTTCTAGAAGTCGCAAAGGATATGGAAACAAGAAGCTATAGGGAGCCATTGGGAGTTGTGGCTGCTATATGCCCGTTCAGTACGCTCTACTCCCCTTCATAAGTGGGATCTACTGACAATAACAAGACTTCCCGGCTATGATTCCTCTATGGTCGATCCCAATTGCCACCGCAACAGGAAACTGTCTTATTTTGAAGCCATCGGAACGCGATCCTGGTGCCGCAATCATCTTGGCCGAACTCGCCGAAAAGGCTGGTATGCCACCCGGAGTGTTGAATATTGTTCACGGCGCGGCCAAGACTGTTGATTTCATCATTGACGAACCCGCCATTAAGGCAATCAGCTTTGTTGGAAGCAACCGAGCTGGCGAGTACATCTTCTCGAGGGGGTCAGCCAATGGCAAACGTGTCCAGGCCAATCTGGGTGCCAAGAACCACGCTGCTATTCTTCCGGATGCTAATAAGCAGCATGCACTTAACTCCATCGTGGGCGCTGCTTTCGGCGCTGCTGGTCAGCGTTGTATGGCTCTGAGTACCTTGGTCATGGTTGGAGAGACCAAAGAGTGGCTCTCCGAGCTCGCTGGGAGTGCGAAATCTCTGGAGGTCAACGGAGGCTTTGAGCAGGGCGCAGATCTTGGACCAGTTATCTCGCCCCAGAGCAAGGAGAGAATCGAAGGTCTTATCGACAGTGCGGAGAAAGAAGGAGCTACAATTCTATTGGATGGGCGTGGCTTCAAGCCTGAGAAGTATCCTAATGGCAATTGGGTCGGCCCAACCATCATCACAAACGTCAAGCCGCACATGAAATGTTACAAGGAGGAGATCTTTGGTCCCGTCTTAGTTTGTTTAAATGTCGACTCCTTGGATGAGGCCGTTGATTTGATCAACGCCAATGAGTATGGCAATGGTGTTGCCATTTTCACTAAGTCGGGAGCTACAGCCACTGCATTCCAAAAGAACATTGAGGCTGGTCAAGTTGGAATTAATGTCCCGGTAAGTCTTCCATTCTCTGAGAGGCATAGAAGTGATTCCTAGGGCACAAATTGCTAATGACATCCTTCTCTAGATTCCCGTCCCTCTCCCAATGTTCTCATTCACTGGTAATAAGAAGTCTATTGCCGGCGGTGGAGCTAGCTACTTCTACGGAAAACCTGGACTTCAATTCTATACCCAACTCAAGACTGTAACAAGCTTGTGGAGAAGCGAGGATGCCATCTCAAAGGCAGCCGATGTTGCTATGCCTACACACAGCTAAATCGCAAGTTGTTCATGGCGTTTAGGCAATTTGCCACATGCAAATATGAAAAGCCCGAGTAATGAACATGAGGCTCTATGATAAACATTTTTGTCTACGGAGCTCTAGAAAATATGTATATTCTGTGAGATCGGGTATGGTCAATTAATAGAATGACATCTCGTTTCTGCTCTGGACGAGAGCCAAGTCGTGCTTCCATGTCTAGGAAACTTCTCTTGCTGCTTTATGTGTTCATGTTGCATACAATTAATTTTATGGCGGGTAAGAAACTCATGATTGCTTTAGGCTAAGCATCGAACCTGTGTACTAGCCCCGCATAAATGCAGGTTCTTCCCGCTGAAGACGTTTGATTCGATTCGCGTTGCGATGACTTGTAAATGTAAAACCTCAACTCCCGGCTGGAAGTAAGATTCATATATCTAGCGGAATTCCCCCACCTAGGTGTGGAACTAGGAGATCTAGTAAGGCATAGATAAAACAGCTGAGTACGCTAGGAGGAAATTATGTCGCTGGTGAGATTTTCCTTTACTATAAGATAACGTCAATATGAAACACTCCGTAGCCTTTTTCGCAGTACAAACCATCCCCGCCTTAATCGTTACTGCAACACCCGCTTCTGTATTCTCAGCTCAACATCTAACTCGTGCTACTGATGTGGCACATTCATACGACTGCCTCATCATCGGCGGAGGAATATCAGGCCTCACAGTCGCAGACCGTTTAACCGAAGACCCCAAACGTTAGCTCTCCATCCCTTCCCATTACCCCAATCATCAACTCACCTTTCTACAGACACAGTCCTCGTAATCGAGTACGGATATTTCGGCAACCTTGAAGATATCGGCACCGTATACCCCCCTACCGGCCTCCGAAAATCCTCGCCTGCTCATCTATACAATATCACAGCTGTAGGGAAGTATCCTGCGAAGGTGTTAGTGGGATGTGTTGTTGGGGGTTGCTCGGCGATCGATGGTGTTTCCGAGGGGGCAGAGGGAGGATTATGAGAGGTGGGCGAGTTTGCAAGGAGGTTGTGAGGGCTGGGGGTGGAGGGATTTGTTTCCGTATTTTAAGAAGGTAGGATTTGTAATCGTTTAGTTCGAGAGATTCTGCTGATGGTTTGTTAGTCCTCTAGGTTTTCTCCGCCAGATTCTAATCTGGTTAAGCAATTAGGTATGACTTAGAACTCGACCAACTGGGGAAGCGAAACGCCAGTGTATGCGAGCTGGCCCAACTTTCAATGGCCTACTACTAGTAAGTGGGCGTCCCTCTTCCCGTGAAAGCAAAGAAAGAGATTATCTTAGCTGCTGGAGCAATTCACTCCCCACAGGCCCTACAAAGAAGTGGTGTAGGTCCCAAGACTTTGCTTGAGGCAGTGAAAATCCCTGTCGTGGTTAGCCTACCAGGTGTTGGGCAGAACTTTCAGGATCACACGAGTTTGAACGTGGGATATAATTTCACGACAAATGCATGGCCGAATCCAAATACGTTGAAAACGAATGAAACGTATAGATTAGAGGTCGATGCTCTGTGGAATTCGAGGAAAATCGGTATAACCTCCCCTGAAATATCGCTTAAATACCCCCTAATGCTAACCACGACGCTCGAACTGGATAGGTCCATACTCCATGCCCGCGCCCATGAGCAGTTGTGCATTCCTCCCCTTCCCCGTATATCCCCCAACAAGTCCGAAGAATTGGCAACTGCATACAAAAATCAAGACCCTGCCGCTTACCTCCCCATTGGCACAGACAAAAGCATAATCGCCGGCTACAAAGCGCAACTCAAGCTCCTCGCCGCTGGAATACGTTCCAAAGACACCGCTTGGATGCAGATGGCCTCCTCGCCCATAGGTAGCACCGCTGTCACGAATCTACATCCCTTGAGTAGGGGGACTATCAATCTTAATGTCTCGGACCCGGCTGGAGAGCCTATCGTTGACTTCCGCGCAACGTCAAATCCCATGGATACTAGACTATTCGTAGAGTTAATCCGGCTAGCTCGTCGATACCTCGCTACGCAGGGAGTCATGAAGGAACTCTCGCCTGTATTCTTCAACCCGCCGCTCAACGTTAGTTCGGATGAAGATTTGGGAGCCTGGGTTGAGAGTGTGCTGTTGCCGACGGTGTATCATCCGATTGGGACGTGCGCGATGATGCCACGGGAGTTGGGGGGCGTGGTGCATGATGAGTTGCTGGTGTATGGGGTGGAGAGGGTGAGGGTTGTTGATGCGAGTGTTATGCCGATGCTTATTGGGGCGAATACTAGTCAGACGGTTTATGCTGTCGCCGAGAAGGTGAGTGGAAATGTGTGACCTGAGTGTGGAGAGTGTGATGCTGATGTGTGAGATAGGCGGCCGATTTGATTCGAGGGTTACTAAAGAAGAAAGGTCGGTCTTAGTAAAGCTAGCAAAGCGATCAAAGAGTTGCTCTTTCCGACCTCTATAGAAAGGGATAGCCAGGGGAACTGCCTTTGGAGTCAAGCAACCTACCCGTTCTTCTCATATTTGTGCAGTGATGGCGAATAACATCGGTCTTGCGTTCTTGCGTTCAGGGAAATCGAAGCATACCGGACAAAGCTAACCTTAAGAGTGCCTAAAGGAATAGGGTCATTTAAATCTCTTTTAGAGAAGCAGCCATCTGGCCTGGCCTACTATGCCATACTTCATCCACAACTAAGCCACTTTGGTGTTGATTCGTCATATGTAATAGCTTCCCTCTGGAAAGAGCCTCATCTAGAGCCATGTTGCTATGATCAATTGTGCAACCGTCTGCCGTGCATTCGACGCCAACTTGTGAGTAAACCGTCCGTGTAGGCTCGAAGGCGAGGTTACATCCAAGCTAAGAGTCAAAGACAACCCATTGGCTGCCTCTACGTCGTAACAATGAATTTGCTAAGCAAGATCCTGAATTTATAATAAGACAAATTTACGAAAGTAGTAATCTAGGTGTCATGACTTGCTGTTTCAAAGTCGTTGCGGAACCAATTGTAACCTTCACAACGCATACTTGACAACATTTGAATGATCTTGATCCTGGATTGATATTAGCCCTTTCGCTTATCATACAAGTACAATTGGATAAACGGATACCTTGTTATCTCCAATTCGCGATGCACCGTAATCATGCGGGTTTTCATGCCTAGATGCTATTCATTGTCACTCCAATGTCTTCTTAGCATCCTTGTAAAAAGATACTGCCCACCACCATGAGACGGATGCTGATCTCTTGTAAGATAGACACATTCCGCTAAGAACGGCGCCCACTTGCGATGTCGTCCTACTTGGCATCTTTCATTCCATTGAGCAAACCAACCTGATAGCAATTCGCATAAGTAGGGTACTTGTAGAAAACGTAAAAAGTCCTTACGATGTCGGAAACAAGGGGCGCCACCACTATGGCTCTTTACCCTACTACAACTCAAACTCGGCCATTTCTCCTCCCCTTCATCCCACTTATCAAAATCCACATCCAACCCCTTCCACAGCCCATCAAGCAGCTCCTCCCCATAGCTTCCCTCCGCATTTGGTCTCTCCAAATCACAATGGACTGAAATAACCTCCAGTCTCGTGAAGCGTCTCAGATCGACAAGCCCATCACAAGCACGGCCGATGAGCTCGACCTCCCGAATCGCAATACGGCGAAGACACCCATGATCGAGGATCCCAAGATGAGTACTCATCGCTGGATATGTGATTCGAGCTCCTTGATAGGAGGCGAGGGACGACCACTGGAAGTCGGCGGCATCGAGGGCATAGCTGAAGTAGATACGTGAGTCCTCAGGAGAAGATGCGAAGGCGAGGACGTAGATGGCGAGGCCATAGGCGCGTGACTCGGAGGTAATCTGTAGAATTGACGGCGGAGGATGTCGTGAGTAGAAGCGTGCGGTGCGAGGACTCCAATGTATCTTGACAGTCCTCGGCGATATCACGAGGGCCCATATCTGCAAGCGGAGTTCCACGGGGAGGAGATCCAATGAGGCCATTCCGAAATACTACAACGTAGTATGGCCATGCCTGTTTCGCGGCCAGAGAGTGTCACCTCATTGTCCAAACAGGGCACGTGCGAGCTTGTCAGGTGACCCGGATCTACCGTCATTTCCAACTGGGCACGTGCGAGATTATCAGGTGACTGAGGTCAAAAGCCAGTGCGGTGCACTCCTATTTCTACTACCATAGTATTGGCAGCACCAGCATAGGGGTACCTTCGTACAAAGAGCGGTCCACTCCTATTTCTACTATTGGTACTAGAATAGGCTATTTCTGTGACAAGTTACTCGTACAAGTTACAACCTTCGCAGCCTTGTCTTTAGAGTGGTCTGGCCAATCACTTGGACAGGAGACCTCTTTCCTGCCTCCCATTGGTTAAATCCTATGCCGTAATTTTATGTTTTGTTTCCCTGTATGTTGTACGCAATAGTCGTACGTCTTTTCGCTGTCCAACCTTCCAGACTTCCAAGGTGGTGTGTCTTTTACCGTTTACACCATCTGCACCTCCCCAAATACCCCCCCCCCCCCACGTGGAGAAAAGCGGTCCCCTCTGTTTAACAAGTATCGAGAAATTATCGAGAAACTATCGAGAATCCGAGAAAACCAACTCCTCTGACCGGATTCTCGAGGACCCTGCATGAGAGACCCTGCGTTTCCTAGAAATTCCCGTCCTCCGGGCATCGATATATCGTCTCCTCAATCGACATTCAGACAAATGAGAAGGTTGTGTATATACCAGATTAGCGGGGTCTCTGCGGGAGCTTACCTGTCTTCTGGTTCTTTCTCGTCCTGCGCCCTTCTTATCCCTTTGTTCATCTGGCAATGCTCTTGCTATTGGGTGAAGCTGCTCATGCACGACGAGAAGCAGAGGAGAAGTTTGCTGCAGTGCCGCATAGATGACATCATTGACGCTCGACAGAGTCTGGAATAGATGCCCATGGGGCACGATGGCTTGATGTTTTCGGCTCGAGCCTAGCCCCTCGCCGGAAAGAGTAGGTTATATGTAGATCGCCGAGTCTCTATTTCCTGAGACGGAGAACTTCCTTCATACAATTTCGCAATCAAGTCTTGACTAACGAATATTGACTGACAATGCTTTCCAACTTTACGCAGATCCCGGACTTGGAATTTGATCCTTGCTGGATGAACGATGATCAGGTAGGTTCACCTTGAAACAGACTCCAACTTCTGTTCTTTGCACTAATGCTTCCACAGAATTACCCAGATACACTGGCTAGCCCCACAACACCAGAGCTAGATATCGACAGCATGTACACCGAATGGACAGCCAACTCGCCTTCAAAGTGGCAGGAACTTCCTTTCACGGACCCATCACAGCTTTCCGCCTTCGATGAGGGGCTTCAATTTTCGGTTGCGGATGCTCTCTGGGATGGCTTCGAAGGAAACTTTGCTGCCGATTATCAAGTCGTGAGCGTGGGTTCTGCAGGCTTTGGAACTAAGCAAGGACTGAGCAGTCAATCAAAGACTGAAGTGAACGGCTTCAACTTGAACTGGCCACCCCGAAGATCTAATTTATTCGGTAAAGAACCGAAAAGCACCCCTTGCGAAGAGGTCTCGACGGACGAAGAATACCAAGTGACAATCGAGGACTCAGTAGCATCACAAGAGATCCCAAAACCCCGCTCAATAATGAAACGTTCAAAGAAAGACTCCGACTCCAAAAAAGAGCCCAGCCCATCATCCAAACGAGCAAAGCACTCATCCCTATCAAGTTCAGACTCCACCTCCACCCCGAAGATTCGGCGTAGCCCCTCTTCAAGCCCACCTTCTCCATCCGACCTCCGCTCAAATCACAATCTGATCGAGAAGCAATATCGCACACGCCTAAATCTTCAATTTGAATATTTGCTCGAGGTGCTGCCAAAAGGACCGCCTAATGAGAAAAGGGTTGGGAAAGCGGAGGTGCTGACGCATGCGAACAAGTATATACAGGAATTGAGAGAGAGCTTGAAGGTGTCTGAGGAGAAGAACTCCGGGCTTGAGGAAGATGTCAAGGATTTGGAGAGTAGGTGGAATACCCGAGAAGACAAGCCTATTGAGTAGATTTGTCCCATTCAACCAGTCGGTGTTTCGGGATATGTATGGAGTTGAGTCAAGAGATGGAAGCAATTGGCGTTATCTGGCGAGAATTGGAAGGGTTCGAAATGATTTAGGACTAAATAGTTCATCGAACCAGAGTACCCTGCTAGGGACTTCACTAGCCAATATTAATAGATTAGTGGCCCATCTTAAACCTATCCCAAAACCTCGCCTTCTATTCTTGTGGACACTTCGGGTCGAACCCTAAAAAGAAGGAAGTTTTTTGTGCACTCACTTTCATCCTAATCTCCTCCCCGTCCCCTATATACTCTCCCCTCCTAAGACCTAGCCCCCCACCGACCGTTCTCACCGATCTTTCCTCCGACTATAGGTATATATTTATCGTAGGTATGAGCGTCGTGAAAACTGAGGTCTTGATCTTGTGTTCATAACCTTCTACCCCGTCCCCTTCCTACCTCCTCAGCCATCCCACGGTATGCGTTCCGAAACTCGTATAGTAGTTGGTAGGATGAAAATAATAGGCTGATTCGTAGGATTATCGAAGACTCGCTTGGTTGCCATCTTTCTTTATAGAAGAGGGTTTTTCTCATCGACTCGGGATGGTACCTCTGAAATAGTGAAATCTCTGGTCTTTGCGTGAAAACTCTACCTCGAGCGCCGAAACCCCCCTAAACCACAAATTGTGGACTTTGGAAATACTACTAAACTGCCTCAAGAGAGAGAGTAGTAATATCCCAGGTTCGGTCATTGCCCTCCGTGCCTTAGAAGTATAATAGAGTAATGTACGGAGGATCCTCTTATCAGTCTCGCTTATCACTATCAAACTCAAATCCGTCGCATCCCCCCCGTCTACCCTTTCAAAGGAAGACCAACAGACCAAAATAAAGCTAGCAAAACTCCAAAGGAAAAATAGTCCAAAAAGAAACTCCGAATCGGGGAATCGAACCCCGCGCAACCGCGTTCTAAGCCAACTGGATGAGAGGCGGATATGTTACCGATACACCAATTCGGATTTGATTCTGGATGAGGTCAGTAAAAAAAAATATAAAATATATGCTAAGCGCATAATGCCGACAACCATAATGCGACAACGGTAGCTAGAGGGCATCGTAAGACTACATATCCGTATCATCAACGAAACAAAAGCGGAATCATGTAACAGGCATAATCTTAGAGGGATATTCATCATTTCAAGCCTTCAATTATCTACAGCTCATCCCTACTCCTCCTTGTCTCCTTCTCAACCGCCACTTCCTCTTCCCACATCCTCTTCTTCGGATTCCTGGGTTCTTCCTCCTGTGAATCCTCTTCGTGATACTGCCTCGTCCCATCACGGCTACCATCAATCATCTGTCCAACTTTCTCGGATATTGTTCCCGGTGGAGCATATGTTTGTTCTGGGGGTATATTAGGCCCGCTCATAGGGGCTCCTCTGCCACCTCCACCAACTCGTATACTTGGAGCGGGTGGGCCATTGCCTCCTGCTGGCGCGGATAGTTTGCCTGTGGCACTGTTGTGGACTACAGATGACTGTGTCGTTATGGAGCTTGAGACCGCTTCAATATTGGAGGCGCCTCCTATTACTCCAGCTGCAGTCAAGAGACTTGTTGAGGTCCTGAGGACAATCTTCATCGGAAACCATACGAGCCACCAAGTTGGCCCATACAGAAGTCTTCTCCATATCAACCATGCGATGGTTACTAGCAGGATGTAAAACGCAGTTTCTAGATACCATGTATCGCTCTTTTGACTTCGGAGTAAAGTCCCCAATAAGTTCTTAGAGCTCGATAACAACGTGTCCAATGTAGAGTATGTCTCGCCAAGCTGCGCAAGAGCAGCTGTGGATTCTTTTAAAGTGTCATGTGCAAATTGTGATCTAGAAAGCTCAGAAGCCATCATATCGTGCGTCCGCCGTAAAGCAGCAGTAACGTCGCTGCTAGCGTTGACCTCTTTATCCTGGGATGAAGGATCTCTTGACATTTGGTTTCGA
The DNA here is from genome assembly GCA_019669835.1 of Amylocarpus encephaloides. Taxonomy (NCBI): domain Eukaryota; kingdom Fungi; phylum Ascomycota; class Leotiomycetes; order Helotiales; genus Amylocarpus; species Amylocarpus encephaloides. The sequence goes on along the minus strand of MU251423.1, from coordinate 46,300 downwards.
CGACGACTTTGTATAGGTGAAGCACCTGTCGAAGGGGTTTCGGCCGTATATGGAAGGAGTAATAAGCGTCGTTCTTCGCGCTGCGCGGCTTCTAATGTCCGCCTCGCTGATAGTTGTGCCCTTCGAAAGGCTGTTTGAAGGCTATGAAAGAATGTTAGTCAAAGTTATTGCCTGATAGATTCCGGTGGTCCGGATTGGTGTATCGGTAACATATCTCTCTCTCGTTGTCTCTGAGGCAACTCTGCGGGTTGATTTCCCTAAGTCTGAGTCTTTGAGAGGAGGATATGTTATCAATACACCAATTCGAAAGCATATCCACCAGTTCGGTCTGATACAGCCACTCGCATTTTGCTACGCCAATCCTGTCCTTTCTAGCCTCAAGACTTCACATTAGTTCGCAGATCAACTAGTCCTCACCAAGCAAACCACTTCCAATTCCCTCTTCTCAGGCCCTTCTAGCAAAGGGCCTATTTAAGAATTGAAAAAGAACCAAACTCCAAACGTACCTCATAGCCTCTATCCACCCCCTCCCCACCGCCCCTTCCAACTCCTCCTTCCGTCCCCTCAACTCACTCCCCGCCCTCCCTCCATTCAAATCCAAAGCCTCCTCCCTCAAAATCTCAAAATCCTCCCGTTGCTCCCTCAACAAATGATTGATATCCGCCGTGAGCTCCGCGACCACACCACCCTCCTCATGATCGAGCGGGACAGAGCCAGGCTGGAACTTGATGGTGGCGAGGCGTGTGATGAGTTGGGAGAGTTGGGCATTGGTGTCCTGGAGCGTGGCAAGGCGCGAGGAGACGAGTTCGTAGGACATTTTTGTGTCGGTTTGTGCATGTGTGGTTGAATGTGTCGGGGACAGATTGTATGCCATGAGGTGGTGATGTCGAGTGTCCCTTTCTGCGTCTAAATAATATCCTGAAAGCGAAGGGGAGTGATACATGGTCTTCGTACAATTTAGGTGGTCAATGCGGCCGGACAAGGTTAGCTCGTTACTGTATGTCTTGGCAAGGCTAGGACCAAATATCTCCAGACTTTTGAGCATCGCGACGTCGGCTCGCAATACCCACTCTTCCTTCGCAGCAACCACATAATTGTGATTCCATAGTGTCTTTGGTGAGCAAAAATATCTTCAAGTACCCCAATGGCTCGTCCTCGTTGTCTAATCTTTGCTCCAGTCCTCACTCAACCCGTCAAAATGATCACGACATTCTTGACCGAAGTCAGGACATCCTTCAACCCCTTCCGAACCACTGGAAACGCCGCACGAATATTCCTCTCCTTCCTACCACCAAATGCGCGGCAGACGATGAAGGTTACGACGAAGTTATTGCCTCGAGTATCCAAAGATCCAAGCATAGTCGAGCTGAAATTTAGTGAGCTGTCTTGATGTTATCTTTATGCCGCATATCCCTGACAACTGTTTGCAGAGGATGGGAAAGAGATGAAGCTGGATCCCGAAAAGTTGGGAATCAAGGGCATAATAGAGGAGGTGGATCGACATTCGAGAATATTAGGGCGAGCGGAGGAACTGAACGGAAACTAAGTATTGTACGAATGGAATTCATGTATATCATCGGCATTGGGCTGGCGTTATAGAGGTTTATTGGTTTGGTAAGATCTGAGCAACTGATGCTGCGTATTGAACACATTACACTCCGAGAAACTGTTCTTTTACGCAGTCACGCAGGCACTGCACATAAATAGAGACTAGATGCTCATTGGGAATCAACGATGGATTGAATATAGCTGTGATATATGATCATAATCAAGCCTCCGCGCGATATGTCTCATATATTCCTTTATGGGAGAAATTTTCTACCTAGCCGGCATATGCAATTTTCCAGTCCATGATATAATGCATGTCTTCTCGGTGTGCGCTTAAGCAGCAGCTCCGCTAATGAAGAACCACTTGTCAATGCTTGGGTCAATTGGCGCTGGGGTAACGTTCTCGTTTTGTGGGATTGGTGGAAGTTGGTTGGGGTCAACACGAGCTGGCGATTGCTTGACGGTCAAGTTGGTGCTATGATAGCTCGTTAACATTTAGCTTTGAGCAATGGGTTGGCATGTACTTACGTCGAGACATCACCTGGCTGAGTCTTTCCAGTGATGAGCTTCTCCCAAGCCTCAGCACACTCACGGACGATATCAGTGGCATACCTATGGATGCATTAGTTATTGCCCCCTATATTAAGCTGTGTCGCACTCACTTCTTGTTCTTGCACTCGCCAGTGAAAGCAAATTGGTTCTCTGGCTTTCCATCTGGGATTTTGTAGATCCTGAACCACTCATTTGTGGCTCTTAGAAGACCAGGAAGGTGCCTCTCGACATCCTCAACATCATTGAGCTTTGGTGCTAATGGGTCGTTGACGTCAATGACAATAACCTTCCAGTCAGTCTCCTCCTCATCGAGTAGAGCCATAACACCAAGAATCTTGACCTGCTTGACCTGACCTGGGTATCCGACCAACTCGCCGATCTCGCAGACGTCCAATGGGTCGTTGTCACCCTTGGCCTTGGTCTCGGGGTGAATGACATTGGGGTCCTCCCATGTCTACTTAGTGGTCAGCTTTGAAATCATTGTGCGACATAATTGTCCAGACTCACCTGAGGGAAAGCACCGTAGTTCCAGAGATAGCCTTTGTGGGGGAAGCAGTTGCGAACGAATCGAAGCTTGCCCTTCTTCACATCCTGCTTGCTAAACATCCGAACGTCAGCGTCTGCCTTGCGTGTAGCAGTCCGAAAACTGCAAATCCTTACATTGGGTTCAAGAGTTCCTCCTTGGAGATCTAAGCCATGAAAGTCAGCACTCGATCGATCAAGACAGATTGTTATTGAACGTATCTGCGGGGAAATGATCGTGATGAGGGGTAGCAATGGGAGGATGGAGGGGTCAGACAATCTCCAAATCTTTCACAAACTCACCTCCATCTTGCCATTGGTCCATCTTGGGATCTCCACGACCATGTTCAGGACAGTCTGGTCCTGGTTGGCATAGAGGGGGATGTCGTGGAAGGGCGAGACTGGGACGCCATCCTTCTCGATGTAGATGCGGTGCTCTAAGGTGTTAGGAGCGCCGACCTTTCTGGTCTTGTATTGGGAGGACATATTTGCAGGTGGATGAGATGAAGGAAGAGGAGGAGGAATATGGTTTGAGGGAGACTTGCTCGACGAGAAATGTCGAGCTATTTGTTCGGTGCGGGACGAAATTTTGTTGACTGAAGTGGAGGACGCCAGTGTGGGCGAAGGGGTCGAGCAGTTGGCGAAGCAAATGGGCAGCTGCCGATTGTGGTCAAGGTGGTGCAGTACTTGGGCGGATTTGCGAGGTGGACTTGGCCGTGAGAAAACACCTGCTTCACTCAGGGCTACACGGGTCGAAGGACGAATGAAGGTGTGCATACAGAAGGCCGAAAGAGGAAAAGAAAAAGGGTGACCGGGACATGTACTTATACAACGTTGTAAGCAATTGATCTAGACCGGGACCAGAGGATGGATGGGAGGCACAAGGAGGGTCACATGACTCAGGTGGGGTCACGTGACAGAGAAGTAGGCTCCGAGACTGAGACTCTGAGGGGAGAGATTCTGAGGGGAGAGTCTCGGATTCTGCGATGCCGACAAAGTACGGTCCGCCATTGGTCCAATATGATCGCGCCATTTTACGTTTGTTAAGACCCGTAGGTTGTCCGCAGTACTCCGTACAAGTGGCAAGGTGAAGGTGCTCCGTACGTTGTACAACGTTGAAGGTTGCGAGGTGTTCTTCTTGCCAAAACCTCCCGATAAGATCGATAAGGGCGATAAGGGCGGAAGCGATAGGCTTGTACGGAGGTACAACGTATTTGCTCCGTTCCCTGTGATCCAAATCTTTCTCGACTTCCACTCCTCAGCGATAAGTGACTTTCCTATATTCGTCGACGAGCTACATCCTACACGTCCGTTTCTCCACGTTCCCACCAGCCTTCCCTTCGATGTTATGCAACGCCTCACGTCGGCCATCATGACATCGACTGGGAAAAGAGTGCCAATCCCTCGACGGGGCGTCGACTATCGAGGCAAGATGGTTCTTGCGCCTATGGTTCGTTCTGGAGAGCTGCCTTCTCGTCTTCTCGCCCTTTACTATGGCGCGGATCTCGTATGGGGTGAGCAGTTGTCTGAGGCTTTCGATACCCCGTACTGATCTGTCACGAAGGCCCCGAAACTGTCGACAGATCCATGATTGGGACCACTCGGAAAGTGAACGAAGCGCTCGGAACAATAGACTACACGCGCTTTCCTTCGCACGGCGCACAGAACAAGGACCATAGTCAGAAGGAAAGCCTCATCTATCGACTGCACCCCGAGCGCGAAGGAAGTCGTCTCATCTTCCAAGTTGGAACATCCGACCCAGAGAGAGCTGTTCAAGCAGCACGAGTAGTCGCTGCGGATGTTGCTGGAATAGATGTCAACGCTGGGTGTCCAAAGCCTTTCAGTACCCATGGAGGTATGGGAGCAGCGCTGCTACAAACGCCAGACAAGTTATGTGCCATCCTAGAAGCACTAGTCGATGAGATAGTTCCAGAATTCGAGATCGGCATCAGCGTCAAGATCAGATTATTGGAGACACCGGAGCGGACAGAGCATTTAGTACGGAAGTTGTGCGCAACCGGAATTACTGGCCTCACGATTCATTGCCGAACGACTCCTATGCGCCCACGAGAACGAGCTATTCGGGAACAATTGAAAATGATTGCGGATATCTGCCGAGAATCTGGAGTAGCCTGTCTAATGAATGGAGATGTAGCAAATCGAGCACAGGCAGAAGATCTCGTCAAGGAGTTTGGAGTCGATGGAGCTATGATAGCAACTGCAGCAGAAACAAACTCGAGCTGTTTCCGAGCAGAAGCTAATGGTGGATTAGCTTCATGGGAAGAAGTTGTCGGAGAATATCTCAAAATGTGCATCGAGATGGAGAATCGATGGGGAAATACCAAATATCTACTCAACCATCTCATCCCTGGAAAATCACCAAAATATAAGGAAGTCACAGTCAGCAAAAGCTATAGTCAGACTTGTAAGGTCCTTGGCTTAGAGCACCTGGAGGTTCCAGCGAAAGAGGCTGATGACCACATCGGTATCACAGCAGAAGCAGAACACCAAGGAAGAAAAGCAATGAAGAACAAGAACAAGAACCAGAGTGCGATGGCAGCCGGAGGCAAGCAGAACAGGAATAAGCAAGGAAAGAAGCGCCTCTCGCAAAGAGGGGCTTCGCAGCAGGAACCTTCACAACCAGCTGTGGCTTTGAATGTCTAAAAGAGCGTTGCATAAGACTAAGTCGATCCCCAAAATCTCATACAAGTTGGTAGCATAATCGGGTTACATTAAGAGCATCTTAAAGGCGTACACGGAAAATATACCAGCAACCCCTCTCTCAAGAGGTAAACATAGAAAGGAGTTTAGTTAATGTAAATAGTGTAGATAGTCCACCAAATGACCACCAACTCCAAACCATGCTATGCTATACTACGCTACGCTCTCATTTGCTTTTCAAATCCACCTCAAATCCCTCCCACATCTCAACCACAACACGACGTCGCTTTCTTTAGCAGTCCACTAACCCTCATATCATTTCAACTACTCCACAAACCTCGCTAGAGTGATCGTCTCCTAATTAAACGTAAACACCGTCATCCACACCCCGATAATAATACACTCGATAATATGCCCATTGACATAGATCGCCAACAGCGTCACGAAATACGCCTCCCCAAACTGCTGCATATGCAAAGTCGCTCTCGCGGCCTATTGGAAGAGGTCCAGTCTGAACGTCTATCCTCCCGTCACCCCCTACCGCTTTTACACTTGGCTCTGGGCAGGATTTGATGTTGGTGGAGGATGGGGGTAAGTGAGGAGGGGAAATATCGAGGGAATGTTGGAATTGCCGCAGTATGTGACAGTCGTGATCTTTGGCAGTGCTACGCAGGAATTCGAGTGCCATTACGAGGAGGATGACGCCGATGTAGGACCCGGCGAACATGGCTGAAGTGGTGATGTGCCAAGTGGGAGAGATGAAGCAGGCATCTATGTTGTATCAGTTCTCGAGCATCTGTTGCGCTTGTCAGTCTCGGGGGTTGTAAGGGTATGTGCTTGTCTCTAGGAAATGCAGGGGATTATAGAAAGAGTGCGTGGGATTGCGATGGTTCGAGTTCAGGATTCCAATTCATGATACCAAGCAAGGAAGAGCAAATGCTGAGTTGCCAAAGATATGAGATTTGACCCGGACAGCCAACTGACAAAAAGAAGTCGGAACTAAACCTACAAAAGTTTTACGACTCCCACCATCTGTATGAGTCCCCGCCATACTCGTATCCCTCTCCATCGCAGCACTACTCTTCCTGTCACCATATCTTAAACTCCTTCCCTTCATTGTCTCAATTTCTCAATTTCTAAGACCAGAAACATCCCCAAAAACGAAAATGGGCGTAACCCTCCATATGGGGTGCGGCACGGAAATGGGGGTTGCGCATTTCTTACTCACTTTCCCATATTCCCAGAGCTTGTTCCTACAATTCTCAGGTACTGGCCAATTGAAACCCAGGAATTGGACTGTAAAGTTTGGAATACTTGGGCTGTGAGGAGGGATTGAGCACTTGATCTTGGTGGTTCTTGGCTATTGTGGAGATCTTATTCACAGTAAGTAAGTTGTGAGATTGTGGTGACAACGTCTAGAAGTTACAAGGCTATAGGGATTAATCGATGAAAACCACGAGTTGATTTGAATCCAACGAGGTGGGCGGCAAAATAATACTGCTTTTTATTAGGTTACGTTTGCGACTTCTTATAATTCTGCCTAGAGATATGATTTTAATTAATCAACCAGAAAGACTAGGTGGTGACTGGAGATTATTTCCAATTAATAGAATAGAGATCCAGACTATTCGACGTGGTCAAGCGTATCAGCTTCAGTCAAGCTGTATATGGTACATGGTTTTTGATCAATTGTCAAAACCTTTCTTTGCTTTCAAGCACTTGTATCCTTGCCATCAGAGGAAGCAGATATCAACAGCTGATACTCTACTGTGCAAGCAAGGAAGAATGAATCTACGAGTGTGCAAAAGTGCCGTGGCTTTCGTAGAGCATAATATCTTCTTGTTTTAAGATGCTTATCAAAAACTCGGTTAGATTCACTTACCTTCAAGAGCCCCTTTTCCTTTGGCTTGTTTATCACGTTATTTAGCGATGTTCAAATACATAGTATTCGAGCATAGTGAATAGGCGGGGAGGTAAGTTTTACTATTTATTTTAAATTTCTTTCTTTAACATCATCGACCCTTTGGCTGATCACGCACCAAAAGCTTCATCTTGCCCTGGCCAATAGTGTGCCCCTGAGTAAGGATATCAACCTCTTCTTTTTCAATCTCGACGGTGGGAATATTCTCCCGAGCTAAAGTCTTGTCCCACGAACGACCATCAATACCCAAGATTCCACCAACGTTATTGCGATCACCCGGTACGGAGAATTCTCGATATGCGTAGCGCCACTCATTCAAGAAGTTCCGTATGGCCTTGCCTACTTTGTCTTTACCATTCTTGCTATGGTGACCAGTGCCGGTGATTGCAAAGACTGGCTTAGTCTCCTTTTGGTTCTCAAGAAGAACTCTTTCTAGGTACTCAACAGCCTCTTCTGGATGAAGTCCGTGAAGATCGACATAAAGTTCGCTGCTTGAGGAATTGTTCTTGTTTCGCTCTTCATAAAGCTCACGTGCAGCTTCTCGATGGGCTTTTCGCATCAGATCATTTTCACTTTGTCCTCGGAGGCTTAGAGCTTTGGCAGCGCGTGCGTCATTACGGTTCCAAGCTTGAGCAGCACTATTTTGAGTCAGTAAGGACTAGAGGTGCACAAAGTTGCGGGGTTACCTTTGGAGAAATTTGTTCCTCAAGCCACCATGCTTAATAGCATCTTGCCTGGCCTTGAGGTATGATTTGTTGGCCCTTTCACCAGTCTCCAACCAAGGAACATGCTGAGGGCTTGGTATAGCTTGAGCCGCAACGCTGTTCTCCCCATTACGAATGCTGGTTGAACTGCCATTTCTTCCCATCTTCTTCATATCTTGCCTCATGAGGCCAGGTCCAGGCGATGGGGACATCTTGACGACTTCGGCCAAAGAACTAGGATGGGGAATTTCCTTGTGGCCATGGCCATGTCCGCCTCTCTTCCCATGGTGTTTCTTGCCACCTTTGGAAGCAACTGCACTCAGCGATGGGAAGGCTTCCGTGTCATCGAGAGCTGGGGCTGCTGGCTCTCTTGCTTGATGCCGGCTACTAGGTCGTGATCTTTGACTTGATCCATCACTAGTGTAGCCTTGCATACCTTTGAAACCTTGGGGGGTAAAGCTTGCGCCTTGATAATTGCTGAACGCATTTGTAGCATCGAAGGAGTTGGGCCACTGGTCCTGCATACCTTGGAGGGTAGGAAACGCATTGTAATCCGAAAATTGGAAACCCGGCGCGGAGGTTTGGAGTGGAGGTGTAGAGCTCTCGTCTAAGGCTAGACGATTCATGAAATGCGAGGGATCATGGGAGAATATACAAGTATCACCAGCGAGACAATTGCCCATAACCCAATATCTAGATTGATGAGTATATGGTCGAAATGTAACGACACGATAAGATAAAGAAAACAACTTACTTGCAAATGTGGTTGCTTAAATCATGGCTAAATCTGCAATCGGCTCTCAAGCATTGCCCAGTAGATAGCCAGAACCTGCAAACGACACCGTTTCGTTGTTGATTTGACGGAGTGAGAGGGCGAGGAACCTCAGCTGCCATGGACTTCCCAATCAATATGGCCGTTTTGGAGTCAATAGGATGAGCTGGTATTGTAGAACCATCTGTGGGCTGACCTTCAATGAAGGCATTGATTGTGGCACTAAGATCATAACCATGGAGCGCCAGAGCAGCCTCGATCTCGTCGTCTGACTTGGACGGCCCTAGAATCGAGCGAAGCATATCGTAAGGGCTCATGTCCAACTGCTGTGGTGGTTGGACATATTCGGCAGCCGCTGCATTAAGGCCACTCTGCCCACCGAGAGAGGAGGGCGTACTGTTCCCGCCATCGTCATTCACTAGCCAGTCCACATTGTCACTTCCAAAATCTCCGTATATCTCTTGTGTGGGACTTGTATCTGTTGGGAACTCATAGGCATTCAAGCTTGGACTATGTGGTATTGCTGGACTGGAAAAGGCAAGTCTTGGTGAAGGGCGAGGTGAAGTGAAGGGAGACGCTGTGCTTGACTTCGTTCTGTTGAATGATTGAGGAACGAATCCGGGGGGTGCAAGTGGGCTCACACCCAAACGAGGGGAAGAGGAGACGGGCGTGCCAGTATTTCCTCGAGGAATTTGCCATGGAGCTGGCGATGATCGGCGTAAGATCGTGTGTCGCAAGGGCGGAGGTGAGGAAGGATTATTCGTTGCCTCTCGGTATCGCCAGAGCACGTCCAACACCGCATTTTCCAGCCCCGCTCCAACAAGTGTAGTCTCCTTCTTCAACAACTCCTCCAACTTGTCCGTTCTCTCCTCGTCGTCGAGAGCCGTGTCCTGGAGGAGCGGAAGGCATATATCGTAAGTAGCGTCGGAAACCATGTTGATGAATGGGAAGGAGTCCGTTTTTCGTGCGGCGCAAGTATTATGAATCGATCGTCGAAGTTGTAAATGGCGTTGCGCGGGATTAACAAAGAAAGATGTTGTTATGTATGAGCTGAAGTATGCGGGAACCTGGAAGGAGTAGCCTATGCAATAAGCAAAGCGCGAAAACTGGCAACGGTGGAGCGACAATGGAAAGCGCCAGGACTTTACATTGTCGATTGATATATCAGAGTGATCATGACGAGGCTTCGTGTGGAGGGCGATGGGTCCGGGAGTGAGATTGAAGTTGACGTTGAAGTTGACGTTGAAGTCGCGCAGATGAAGGGCGACGGGGCGAGAGGCTGTGACGGGGTGAATCTGGGGCGGACGACTAGTGCGGGCCCGCAATCATTGATTGGCTGGCTTCTGCTGAAACAAAGCCAGTGCCAAAACTGTACAGTACAGTAGTAGGGGATATCGAGATGGGCCGTCAAAGAGTAAAGTTCTTTTATACGTCCGTATACAAAGTATACAGAGTATACACATTATATATCTAATCAAGCGAAGAGGGGTACAACTACGAAAGTTGACTCTCGGTCGGTGTGTACCATACAACGTATACGGAGTACACGAGAGATGTGCCGGGCACTAGTCAGATCTCACTCGAAGTCCCCTGTTGATCTTAAAAATCACCATTGTGCAGATTTCGTAAACGAGAGCGGAAGCCAAGGTTACATTCTGATAAGAAGAGCTCCTACAACGTAGTATGTTGTATTTCGTATAACCTACAGGATGAGATACAGTACATTGTGTAAATGTAAAATTGAGTTTATATCACCTGATTTTCGAAAGGTCTGCACCAATCAACTGGTGAGGATAGCTTTTTACGGCCGCCATTGATCAAATACTATCGCGTTATTTTACATTTACTGTATTTATCCAGAAATATTTTGTGACCGATTCTTCGGGCCGAGATGATCGGGCCGAGAGCCTTCTCTCGTCTGTGGCCGATTGCCGACCGAGCCAACGTCACATCATTGACAGACCTTCTGCCGCCCAATCGCAGACTTACACAGATCTTGGGACGATACATACTTAAATTCCTTACTCCGAGTATAACACAATTCGAATATCACTGGGACGCAATATACAGGAACACCTCAATTCGTAGCATCGGACAACTTCCCCCCAAATCTGTCATCGTCGCGAGCCCTGCGCCACGTTAGACTCGGCACTACCTCCTACATACCGACGAACCCCTCCTCCCTCCTCCCTCCTCCCTCTTCCCTCCTCCCTCTTCCCTCTTGAACCCTCCTTCGACAGCTATGTGGTAGCTGTGGGTATTTGGAATCAGGAAACTCACCAAAGCCGAAAGCCACTCGGGCCTGCAATCCAAGCAATCTTCGACACAACCTCCCCATCATGCCGGCAGACTACAGTTCAACCGCAAAGGCTCTGGCCCTACCTATCTCCCCCTCACCCTCGCCCTCTCTGGAAAGAAATACAGTTCATCCTCCTTGGACACGCCGGCTCTCAAGCGGTACTCGAAGACCTGTGGGCAGCTCCCCATATTCTCAGCAGACTCGAGCAACATCCCTTTCCCAGCAAGTCATACACACCGCATCCAAGGCCGGGAAACGAGTAGTAAAAGCCTTCCAAAGCCTCTCCATCATCCAAAAAACCATCGCCGTCGTCGTCGGCCTCATCTTCTTCGTCCTCTCCATCCTTTTTCTTGTCTACAATGAGCGAATATTCCACGCATTTGCGCCCTATGCTAAGAAATGGCGGGACACAACTGGCGGATGGACAATTCTCTGGATTATAACCTTCTTCTGCGCCTTTCCCCCTGTCATAGGCTATAGTACCTCCATAACAATAGCCGGGTTCGTCTACGGCTTCCCAAATGGCTGGTTCATCGTATCCACGGCCACCGTCGCCGGTTCCCTCGCCTCATTCATGACCTCCCGAACCATCTTCTCATCCTACGTCAACCGACTCGTAGGACAAGACAAACGCTTCGAAGCCCTCGCCCTAACCCTCAAACACGACGGCATCAAAATCCTCTGCATGATCCGTCTCTGCCCACTCCCCTACTCGCTCAGCAACGCCGCCATGTCCACCTTCCCCACCGTTCACCCCCTCTCCTTCGCCGCTGCAACTGCAATCACCTCCCCCAAACTCCTCATCCACGTCTTCATGGGCAGCCGTCTTGCCATCATCGCCGAGACAGGCAAGCAAATGAGCTCCTCCACCAAAGCCATAAACTACGCCTCCATAATCCTCGGTGGGAGCCTTGGTGTTGCGCTGGGATACTACATATACAACCGCACCCTCAAGCGCGCGAAGGAGCTCGAGATCGAAGAATTAGAAGCCGGTCGCGGAGAAGGAAGCGTTGTGGTCCCACCGCCTAGAGTCTTTACGGACATGGACGGCGAGGATGCTGATGCGGCGGCTTTGATGAACGATGATGATATTTCGCTGTGGGATAACGAGGATGGATTTGAGCATAGTGGGAGACGAGAGCCGGACTCTCCTGGGTATCGAGATGAGTTTACGGATGATGAGGATGTATTTGCCTGTGGGGATCTTGAAGGACCACCGAAGAGGAAGGGCTCTGAGTAGACTTTTTATATTTTTTGGGAGAAGAATACATTGGATCTGTGTATTTCTACAACGCTTTTCAATACCTAGATGGCACGAATTGGCATAGATTGAGAGGCTGGGTTAGGGTCTTGGGATATAAGACGGTGAGGTGGTCAAGAGGCTCGGTTATTCATTGGGAGGCGTATTTGGAGTTGACAGATTTATGATTTTGATGTGAATGATTAGAGCTGTTCGATATCACATGTCAAAGTATGATAGGACAGTATGAAAGGGAGAAATATGATTTCGTGTTTATTGGTTCAATTTCATAATATTGTTCGACAATGTATGGTCGTGTTAACCGAGAGTCTACTTGATAATGTGCTTCACACTCTCATGATCCTGCAAGTGCAATGTATCCTACAAAAATCATTCAACGACGCTTGAAAATTCGCTCCTTATCCATGCTAAACCCCATCCTTAACACCATCGCTTGAAAATCAAAATCAACTCTCCTAGTGCACTCGTCACATATTCTTATACTGTTGCATAAATGCCATTGCTTGTTCCATAGGATAACCAATGAAGACGGGGCCTGTGAATATCATCTGTGGCAACTGGGCCCCACCGCCCATTTGAGGAACAAATGGTGGCTGAATGAATGCTGTCTGAGTTCGAGCAGCGGCAGGTGGGGGAGATGGCATACGAGGGTTTTCTTCTAGCTTGGCAGTTTTCCCGTGACCGAAGGGACATTTTCCTGGCGGTCTTTCTCTTTGAGCTTCTTGATTCTCTGATTGGTGCTGTGATCGCTCTTCAAAATGATTGAAGTCAGGAGCCTGAGACTCTTCCTTCTCTACTTTTACCTCCTGCTGCCCGTGACCAAAAGGACACTTGCCTATAGGTTTGGGTATGTGTTCAGCTGAAACAGGTGCTGGTGGTGGAGAGACAGGTCGTTGGTCTTCGGACGGAGGATCGAATATAGGTACTGATATTCCCCATGGCCGACTAGGAGACTCACCAACCCTGACTTCTTTCAGTGGCCGATCGAATCTGCTTTCCCTGTCATCATCATCGTTTTTAGTGGCTTTGACTTCTTCAGTATCGTGTCCTACTCCATCGGCACTGACGGCGTTGGCCCAGTTCTCGACCCTTTCAATTGATGTGCTTTCTAAATCTTCTTCTTGCTGATCGGCATCTGCTGGGAGCATAGGCTGATGCTTTTCACCCAAGCCTTGTATCATGCTGACCAGGTTACCGTACTTGGCATCTAGCTTCCGTATATCATCTTCATTTCTCTGGTATCGCTTTACACAGACTTCATGGCTTCGAGGAATCTCGTGCTTGTGAGTCTCAAAATATTTCGCCACTTCTTCAGGAGAATGCTGGTCTAGGTATCGGATTGGACACTTTGGCGCGGTATCTGTGGCGGATGGGGGAGGAGATGACATTGTTTCTGCGTACATGGCGGCGCATATAGGGTCAGCGGACCGATGCGGAGTAGGATCTTTACCATCGGACGGTGTGAGTGGACGTGTAGAGCCCATGGTGCTAGACGGCTTGGGGTTTCTGGTGGGTTGTGTAAAGGGGCAGAGAAGTGAGCCCTTCTTGCCAGGCACGGTAAAGTCCTGTTCCAATACTGTTGAGAGTGACGTCCGCTGAGCAGACAACCGCATGCTACTGCTAGTACCGGATATACTAGTAGATCCGGTGGATTTACCACCCAACACCGCCAGCCGCTGTACTGCCTTCCTTCCGTCACGGATTGCCTCTGCTATTTGCTGTTTGGAATGACCCTGACCTCGAATCGGAAGTGGGATAAAGCCCGCTCGATCCGGTGTTGTTACTTGAAGATCGGGGGGCAGTTGAAGTTTCGCGAGCGTCTCTGCAATACCCGGGTCTGAGGCCGCATACTTGTCCGCAAGGACCTGGTACTATTGAGAAGTTTGTCAGTCTTGATGGACGCGTAAAGGTGATGAATAGGGTGGTACGAAAAGTAAAAGAAGTCAGGATACATAGGTATTATCGGTCGTGGCTGCTTGCAGCTCTCGATCTAGAGCTAATGTTTTTCATCATGAGGTTCGAGGAGCAACGAATGAATCAGTTGTACCTACCTCAGTGTGTGCGTACTGGAGCTTGTATTGGAGGATTGTGTTTCGGTCGCTCAACAGCTGTACCGCGTCTGCGAGGGCATTAAAATTAGTTATTAGGTCTCTCGTAAGCTCCTCATAGTCGATGCCATGATATGGCATCTTGTACGTCTGTGTGAAAAGAAGAATTGAGTTTGAGTTTCTGTGATGCGAAGTTGGTGCACAAAGTTTCGACCTCGTTACTCCACTTGGTTAGTGCGGTCTGACAAACCAGAGTTGAACCTTAATCGAAGTCAACACGTGATCATATGCACCATGGATCCCATTCAACTGTACTGTACCATCGATACGGCATTTAAGAGGATGCCTCGTTGCTAGTAAAGAAACTAGGATCAACCTTATGATTATCGCGTAATTGATATTTTCGGGGGCCTAAGCTGGGCAACCTAAAATAGCGTTCTCGGTAAACTCTAAGGTTAGATACACCGGTACTTTTCTCAAACAGCCAGAATATTTGTCTTGTAAATCGGCAAAGACTAACCCTTATTTTCTGATTAGTTCTGATGAAACGAGTTTAATTATTTAGACGCTAGTGGGAGAACTCACTTGATTCTTAAGATTACTGGCGTGCCGTTCTAAGATTATACGAGAATAATCAAGCTGTAACTTGAGTTTTGGCTCGCGCTCTTACATGAAGAATGATGACTTCAATACCGCACTTTGAGTCTCAAAGTACTACTGAAGCTAGTAGCAATCCGTATTCAGCTGGCTGTTTAATGTATTCATCACCTCTATAAAAGACACATGTTCAATCCATCGCCTTTTTCATGTAGTGATTCGAAGCAAGCTCCCAGTACCCTCACAGCGGGTTCGAATGGGATCATATCCTTGGTACACTACAATTAGCGTACCCAAATAATGATCGAGAAAGAGGAAAATCAAAAAGGATAATTCACCAAATTCTCCAACCCATCCAAGAACATTAAGCTAGATTCTCGGTTTGTCTGTCTCTTCAACACACTCAAATAATTCACTCCTAGACTGTATCATAATAGCATCCATTCTGGCACAAAGCTTCTCATTCGCTCACCTGCTTAGCGATCTTGTGTAGGACCACTCAGCCCTTCGAGTTTAGTGGATACTGCCGCAATGTACAGTAGTGTATGGCCGGCAGGCTTGGTGGGGAGGACATTGTGCAGATATCTGATATCAGCAAGAACTTAAGAAGACCTGTTCAATTTGGTATCCAATCGGGGTATACACAATCCTTGCGAAGTTGCGAGCTTCCCCTTTTAAGCTTCCGAGCTCTTTGTTGCGTGCTTCCTACTTGATGAAAGCTTTGTTCTGTGCAGCCAGTTAGGCACGATGTGCAATTCTCAGGTGCTACGATGATAAAGGCAGTAGTGTCGGTGACTCGTATAGTCTGATAATGCTAGGATGTCAGCATTATGGCCGCAGCGGCATACTTGTATATGCAGGAGACCGCCTAGGGATTAGGGAACTTCGGATAGGTAACTCCTAGTAACGAAGTAAAGTGTGTGTGTGAGCCTACCTCCGTCCATTGGGAAAGTGTACCGCAACTCCTTTCTGGTTGATTTGACGACGTTGGATCTTATCTGCATACGTATATCTGTGTATATCTGTGCGAGTTGAGAAAGAGAATCCTAGTGCTCATCTTCTTCCTTGGGGCCAAAAAGGAGGCTGCGCGAAACACCTGTGCAATCTGATCATTTTGCCATGCATTGTAGAATAGTCTCCAAGGAAGAATTGGTCGTCGTGATTGAACAAAACAAGGACAAGGACGGGCAAAGACTTGTGCGTACAACGGTGTATGCTCTTACAGTACACTGTATGGCATAGCTCATATCACGAGGCGAACCGAGTATTAACGAGTAAAGAAGACGGTAGGCCGTGGGCCCCACTTATAATATCTAAAGTTGGCAACACGTACAGCACTGTAACAATCGACTCCTGATATACTTCGTACACCACTTTGTTGTATTTCAGTTTCTAAAAACTAGCCAACCAACCAGTGCCTGCCTAGGTACATACAGTACAGTAACCTTACATGTACCACGCGACAACGAAGTACCTTTTCTCATACGCCCACCCCATTGATCTTCAGCCCCAAAGCCTCCTGGCATCCTCAATATCCTCATTATTTCCTTCAACTCGGACCCCGCAGCGCTCCTATCGATTGGATTGATGTCGCGGTTTCGCCCAGGAAAGTGATCGTATCACTACTTGGCGGATTTGAAGGGAAGGAAGTTGGAAGGGCGCTTCGAATCAACAGTCTCACGATCCTTTTGCGAAGATGGCCTCAAAGGACCCCGAGTTATGGAAGTCATCTGCGGGTCCCATTCCTGTCAAGAGTCCAGTCTCCGAGCAACTTCCGGATGAGATCATTGAGGAGTAAGTCGAGCAGCTTTTCCAGGACCGTGGTTTATGAGCACAAGTCCTAACAATCAACTCCGCAGGATTCTTCTCTTAACCAGCCCGGATGCGTTTGCCTCCCTGATCATTCTCAATCGAAAATGGCGAGCGGTATCACAACAATCTCATCTATATGCGCACCACCTATCCCGATGTCCCTCGTATTCCGCCGCCCATCATGGAACCACTTTGCCAGACGATGAAGAAAGCCTACCTCGACTCCGCCGATTGTTTTCACAGGAAATAAAGAGGAATCTATTTGAAGCATATTTGCGCCCAAAAGAAACTGTGATTAGCTTGGTCTCCACATCGATCAGTTCTTCATCTGCGCCGGGTGGTGAAGCTTTCCACTTCAGTCTGTCTCCAAAAGGACATTATGTTCTGGCATACAGTTCCTCGAGAATTCATGTAATAGACGTTACGGGGCCAGAAGTTTTAGTGAAGCGCGAACTCAAGATATTGCGACGTCCAGCCTCCACCACAATCACGGATGATGGTTCCCTTTTGGCAGTGCTTTCCACAGATCTCCAGGTCGACCTCTACGATCTGACTGGCGACCATCCCAAACATACACATGCGGTGGCCTTGGACCATACACCTCGAACCATTGCCTTGTCGCCAACAGGTGTTGTTCTAGCCGCGGCTTATGACTCTGGAGTTGAGGTTTCATCGCTAGACCCAACATGTTCCAATATTGAGCGGAGGGCAGTCAAGTGTTATGCTGTCGATTCTTTGTGCTTCTCAAAGGATGGGACTCAACTTCTTGGGACTACAATGCAATCACGGAATCCTAGCACCGTGATCTTAACTGCCCCCTACTACAACACAGGAGGCACTGTGCCGGAAGAAGGCGTTAGTGTCAGTGCCTTATGGACAACGTCAATACTTTTCCCAAATGGAAGTAGGGATTGCAGCCATGCTGTCCTACTGCCTAGTGCTTCGGATGAAGAAGCAAGTTGGGCCTTTACCTACGATCGGGTCTTTGAGACTTTCCGAGCTGTACGTATCGACGACCTGCGTAATGGCACCACATACTTCACTGGACCAATTGCAGACACATCTTCAATTTCTAAACTCTTGCCAAGTACCTTGCCCGCATCGAGTCAAAGAGGTGACCTAGTCGCGTCTGGTTTCCAGGGTGCGATATGGCTTTATGGAGTTCCAGAGGATTTGGACGCTCTCCCAAATGTGTCTAATATGGTACATAGCAATACTGACAGTGGAGGAAGTACACCGTCAACTCATCTAGGACGTCGAAATAGTGCACCTTCGCTCCGATCTGTTCACAGGCACAGAGACACTCTAAGCAGAACACCCCAATGGCAGCTATTGTGCGATCGATTCAGGAATACCTTCGTAGAAGGCAGGAAAATCACCACGCTTGACCAGGTCAGCACTATGAGCTGGGTCAGTAATAACAATGCATCGCCTCACGGAGAAAGGCTCGTGGCGGTGGCCCCTGGTGTTAGTGGAAAGGTCCCTCCTGGAGAAAGTTGGGAGGACGATGGAATGAGTCCAGTAGATGGGGGTCGGATATCTATATTGGATTTTAATTATGCCATATGCGATGGCAGGAAGACGACAGTTACTATTGAGGTAGGGGCGAACCAACCGGAAGTCCTGGAGGAAGAGCACCGCGATCTTGACACCGAAGTGGCCATCGTTCGGAGAAGGACTGTTGCCCAGAGGAGGGGCAATCGCAGCCATGTCTCTCGATCATCGACAATTGTTCCCCATGTTCCAGAGCCTCCGCCAGCACCAGTGGTAGAAGATGATTTGGGTGACCCTTTTGCGGCCCTGCCAGCAATACCAAGCCGCTTTAGTAGCCAAGCAACAACTTCCGAACAATCCGACGATGTCTCCCTTGAAGAGGTCCAGGAAGCATTCGATGCACCATACTCTCATACAAGTCCTCGCTCTGGTACAACCCTCCGTCGTGCTGCCACCGCTGCTGCGGTGAACCGCCGACTACACCCCCGAGCTGTAGCACAGGAACATATTGAATATCGACGTGCAGATGGACGCGAAGAACATCCTCATGAAAGTGATGCAGATAATTGGGTTCCACCACCTCCTCCCTACTCCAAAGACCCTCTACCACCTCTACCTGAGCATATCCAAAGGTCTTTAATCGCCGAAGCAGCTCAGTCAACATCACAACGTTCAAATACACATCGATCGCCAACATTTGATTTTGCTTCATTGTCACCCGACGGCTTGACAAGATCTCGTACCGTTGCATCCTCAAGCACAGGTAGATCTCGACGCGAATCGTTCCCTTTTCAGAGGAGTGTCAGCGACTTTACAACGAGTATGAATGTGGACAGTGTATCAATAGACGAGGACCGTCCCCGGCCTGCTTCAAGCCCTTCGTTTCCAGACTTCGATGATCTCTATGATGTTTCCCCTCCTGGTACACCACCTCTTGCTCCTCAGACAATGCCAATAAGCCAAATATCACCAATCAACCAAATTCCCAGACGACCTATTGGGAGCACAGCATCCACTAACACTTCTCCAACCCCTGATATCAGAGCCACTTGGTTAGGGCCTGCCTCGCCAGTTCCAACACCGCAAGGCTCTGTCTCCCCTTACGAACCAGTCCAGAATAGCCGAGAGCGGGAAGTCGCTACCGAGCGGCCAACAACCATGACAACGGCTACTAGAATCGAGAACAAGGAAGTTCCTCCGCGACCAACGGAAGATCATCATATGATACAGCTGCCATCTCCGATTCCAATTCCCCAAGGCCCCCAAGAATTCATGGCGCCAAGGTCAGTAATACCGACCACTCCGCCTCGAGATTCTGAGCAGAAAATGGAATCTGTCAGTCCTCTGTCAACACGCACCAAAACAGCTCCAGTAACTCGGTCGTCTCGCCAGCTAGCTGATGACCTGACACCAATTTCTAAGCGGAGCGAGACCGCACCGATGCCATTAGCTCGAGCAGAAAATGCTTCCCATCCTAGGGGCATGGTTCCACCAAGTCCTGATCAATTGGCACGCTTGAATAGTCGTCAAGGTCGCCCAGCTGGTCTCACTGATCCTTCTCGACGACTGTCGGGAAGTCATCAGCCTCATCGTTCTAGTAGTGGTCATGGGCCAGCATCATCTTGGGAAGGCTCGCAACAAAATCAACAGCAACCACAGCAATCACCTCCGCGCATGGCATCAGGCTCGCCTTATAGAAATACCCCACCTCGCGCAGCTGTTGGCGCATATAACTCTCCAAACTCTAGAAATAGCATTCATGGTGTTCCATCTCGCTATTTGCAGTCGGGATCTCCACAGCAGAATGGTTCACCAAATCGACGTGTCAGCCTTCAACCCCCAAATCGAATCCAATCACCCTCGAATTTGCGACCACCTATGGCACGCTTAGAGACTATCAACAGTATCACGTCTCAAGGAGAGCCATCGCCATTTCTGCCTGCTAAACCTATGGCAGTAGGAATCTCTCGAAATCCTAGCAGGGCAGAACGCGGCGCCGCCAAGAATATCCAGGACGCCAAGAAGAAGGGATGGAGGCAGAGTATGTATGGGCCGAAGAAAGAGAAGAAATCAAAGAAGGACAAATACGGTGACACTGCTAGCTCGTCTGGCTGGACTGATGTTACCCATGGTTCAAGGAAAGAGGACATGGAAAGGAAAAGTTCGAAGTGTATTGTTATGTGATGTACTTGATATGATACCCTCGGGGCGTTGTTGATTTCATTTGTCACGGATAGCATACATATCCATATTTCGGATTGGAGTTTCATGAAGCTATCGGTGCTAGCTAGCATACATTTGAAGCATAAATAGACATGGATGCATGGAAAGCAGATTCAAGTGCATATCTTATATCTCGGTTTTGGGTTATGGGTACTCATAATTGCATAGATCAAATGTCATATTAAAAAGCACCCATGTAGCATCCACGTGACCTCTTTGTATTTAGCCTAGGTTATCAAGTTATTCCCTACCACACCACAATAATACGCCACGACATCAGAGTAATCCTCTGGACATTATTTCAGATTACCTGGTAGTACTTTGAGCCTGGCCCACCTGAAATACTAGCAGGAGGGCATCTTCACATTAGAAAGGCGATCCCAACTATACAACGAAGCCACTAAAGACGAGCTAGCGAGTAAGCTATCAGTTATTTTCACACTCTCAGTTTGCTAAACTACATCATCTACGAGGCCACAGCCTATTCCATTGAATCCACCTTGGGCAGACACACCCCTCTGGGTCTCCAGATTCATTTTGCTCCCAGGGGAAAAAAAGATCATGGAAACAAAAACGCCCCAACGCTACTTCCTTCTAACATACCCACGCACCGCCTCAAACCTCTTGATCAAAATCCTCAATCTGGACGAACAACCAAGTGTTCAGTCCAGTGAGAGGGGTGGCTACTTCCTCATGCCTCAGCTCAAGGCTTTCATCGAGTTATTCGGCAGTAACTCGAGTCGCCATCTCAGACCATGGACACTAGGTGAAAAGGCGAAGGTGAAAGAAAGCCAACAGGGGTGTTATGAGACGATGAAGAAGCATGCTGAGGATGCGGCGAAGGAGGGGAAAGGTGTTTTTGTGAAGGAACATGTACCGTGGCTTATTCGTCCTTCCGTGGAGAGGGAGTTCTTGTTTGGAAGTGAAGGCATGGGTGGATTTTCTTGGGGGGTGGATGCGTTTCCTAAGCAGATGACTTCGAAGTTAAATGAGACGATCTTCCCGGATGAGTTCTTGAAGATGTGGAAACCGACTTTCCTCATCCGTCATCCGGCGCTCGCGTTCCCGTCGGATTATAGGACGAGTGTTGACCTCAACGGTGCGGAATTTGCGAGGGATAGGAAGGGATGGGAGCTCGATATGACACTGAAGTGGTCGCGGACGCTTTATGATTGGTATCTACTCAATACCTCTTCCACAGATTCCAACTTCCCTATCATCCTCGACGCCGACGATATCATGCGGCATCCCGAACTCATGGTCAAGTACAGCAAACTCATCGGTCTTGACGCCGAGAAGCTAAGGTTTAAGTGGGATGCGGTTAGTAGCGAGCAGCAGGAGGGGATGTGGGCGCCGGAGAGGAGGATGCGGGATAGTATTGATAATTCGGAGGGGGTTATCAGGGGGAAGAGTAGTATAGGGATAGACCTTGGGGAGGAGGGGAAGAGGTGGAAAGTGGAATTTGGGGAAATGGGAGGGGAGAGGCTGGAGGGGTGGGTGAGGGGAGCGATGGGGGATTATGAGTATCTGAGGGGGAGAAGATTGAGGTTGTAACTTGTAAGTTAGAGGTTAGAGGTTAGAGGCGTGGTGCTGGATGAGGGCAGTAGAGGGTAGTAGAAGTTCTAGCGATCGAGGACAGAAATAGGGGTGCACTTATGGAGTACAAGCGAATCTGACCTCTGCGCCAAAGTTGCCCTATGGGGGAATACATTTGTACTATTCTGGTACTGCTACTACGGTAGTTTATAAAGACCGAGGGTTTTCTCCACTTCACTTAGTGGAGCTTTCGTGGAATGGCGTCTATGTCGGTTCTACTTCATAATGAGGTTAGACGTTGTGTTGCTGCCCGCTTCACAAGTTCACAGAGAGCTAGCGACTCCCGAGTTTCCTGGCTTGATCTTCATCCTTGACACTGAGAGAGGGTTGGTTGAATTGTTTGGGGTGAAAAGAGAGGTTGTAGCTGCGTTCACCACGGGTTGTCATGACTCTCGGCGCACGGGCCAAAAACACTAACACCGAAAAATCGCGATTCTTATAATACGTAAACAACACCTTTTGTCCTAATTATGGCGCCACTAACGCGTAACCAGCCCTTTCGCACTCCTGAACCTGAACCTCTTGCTAATAGAGAAGCTACTACTCGAAGGAAGTGTAAATTCTTCGGCGCCCTAGCTCGCGATGCTAGTACAAAGTCGCTACGGTCAATTTCAAAGAGCTATGGGATTAGAGCAACTACTAGCCGTATATGGAGGGATCAATGGATGAATATGGGTTCGGAAGCAAAGAGGAAGACTCGCCCTAGGTCTAGTATACTTGGAGGCAAATCAAAAGTCACAAAATCGATGTGTAAAATGCTTTGTTCTCCCTCTCGAAATCCGGTCCGAAAACAACCTCTCGAAGCTCAAATCTCATACCACAACCTACCTGTTCAAACGCGTCAACTACAGCGGAAGCTAAAAGAGCTTACTAATAGAGGTGGGCGATACTTGTGTGCCTTTGTAAAGAAGGTTATTTCGGCCAAAAATCACGAGCAACGAGCTACATACGGTACCTAGTATATATACGATCCCCTCTTTGGTTTCTTTGACTATATTATATATACCGACGAAGCACATATCGACCTAACATCACAGGCTTAAGGGAGAGTGCTTCGAGAGCAAGGAACACGCTATAACCCAGAGAATATCGAAGAGAGGCCTCCGCTTAAAGGTGTAAGGTTCCACATCGCTGCTTGGATCTCTTGGTGGGGGAAAGTAGAGAAATTGTAATTCTATAATGACGAAGAAGACAAGGTTGAGCATCCTCCTTATCCTCTAAAGCCTCGACGGCGCCCAACGACCGAGAACGAATAATAATACTACCGCTGTGTTTAAGAATGGGAAGTAGGGAAACCTCATGACTAAGAAGTCAAGGTTAAAGGCAATGTAATGACACAGAAGTACTATGTTGACAATCTCCTACCTACTTATTATAAAGCTATTAAGTCTATGAGGTTAATTGACGGCAAACCATGGCTTCTTTAAGAGGATGGTGACCCTTCCTATGGCATGCGAAAGAAAGGCCTTGCGCAAGAGTATAAGGAGTGCTATAACATCTAAACCCTTGTCCATCCGGCCCAAAGCCCTGATCTTAATCCTGTTGAAGGCATTTGGAATATTATAAAGCAACGTTTACGTCGTAGGATCTTTAATTCGGAGGAAGAGATGAAGGAGGCTTTACAAGAGGAATGGGATAAAATCACAATAGAAGAGATACGACATCGTATCGCTGATATGCCTAGGAGGTGCGCTAAGTTAATACGATCAAATGGAGGTGCTATTCGAGGCAATAAGTGGTAAATTAGATTTATAATATAATAATAACGTGGTTGTACACCGAGTCGATCACTTTTCCCCACCCTACTCCCCCTAAACTTCAACACGCGTTTTCTCAACCAGACTCCAACCCCACCTCCTACCCTTTCTATCGAGTAGAACCAGTGGGTACCGGAAACACCCCATAATATTATGAAATTAGAGCTTCAAGCCCAGGTAATTAAGGGCTATATTAGGCGTCGTACGAAAACTTCACCAAGTCCTACGGATCTTGTATTAAATTAACTAGTTAAGGGCTGTCAAATGGCTATGCATAACGCAGTTCTTACGGAAGAAAATAGGCAATTACGGGCCGAGAATACGAGGCAGAAGAAGAAGAAAGCAAAAAGGAAGTCATATATTGCTACAGGGGGCGTTTTAACTAGCCAGGAGGGTATCGAAAGGTCGCGAATAGTTGATATAGAGCCTGTGGGTGGATTTACTTCTCAGCGAGTAGAGCCACGAATACGTGCACCAAATACGTGTAGTATTTGTAAATCATGAGAATATACGGCTCGTACATGCCCTAGAAGGTTTTAGATTAATTAGAGTCTTTTATTCAAGTTACTTTACCTGCGTTATAAGAATAATTAGTGGGTGTGTTCAATTGGTGGGGTAAAAAACACGACTCGCATGTAAACACGACTCGCTTGTGGAGTACGTTAAGTGTAACCCCTTAGGTAAGTCGCTTAGGTAGATTCCGACTATTTTCATTCAGGGGCCGACTGTCCAGGCAACAAGCCAGATACGGACTAGCGTTAGTGCAATATTGAAGTTCCCAACCCCATCTCGTGAGCTTCCATTCTAAATTCCTCCTAATCGAATAAAATAGGCATGGCTCGGCAGGCAGCACACGGTTGCCTTGATTATTGAGTCAATTGACTTGAAGCGATGGCTTGGCCACAAATACTGCTTGGAGGCACGTGAATGCCATAAGTTTGGGTCATGCTCAACCAGCCCAGTACCCGAATTGCCTCGATTATCTCCATCAAAACATTCTGCACCAGCCGTCGGGAAAATGGCAAGCTATCCAGGTCTTGGACAGCCCTTGAGGTACTTCCCACAATCAGACTACGGCTTGTACCCCATGGGCGCACATGGCAATTGCTACGGTGGCAACTCTGACGTCCTCCCGGTCCGCGAGGTTTCTATGATGATCATCATGGACAGGCTAATGGACAAGGAAAATTGGGAGAAGAAGGTTTTTGACGATGAAATCATTGCTAAATGGCGCACGGAAGCCCTAGAATATCCAGACAGCTCACTCTGGAAACAGGCCACTGGTAATAAAGTGATGAATGATTGGACTGGCCAGGATAACGATTCGCCTGATGTTGTCTGGGCCACTCACATCGACCCATTGCAGGGCATCATGTCAAATGAGGCGTTTGATTATGTGAGTATTGTCGACTAGAGGTGAGGTTGAGAAGCTTTGCTAATTGTAAGAAGTGCGTACAAGAGCTTCGAAACAAAGCTCGGTACTACGAAAAGTCTGGACTGATTCCCACCATTGATGCGTGTGCATCGGTTGTCAAGTCAGACAAATTTGTCTCTTCAAAACTCCTAACTGAGCTGCGCAACGCCTTTGACAAGCTGAAAGCGGATCAAAGAGACTCGCCTGATTGGCATCCAAAGTCTGATAAGATGGTTCAGGACCTTATTCATCCTTCCATGTATCCACTCGTCTACGGTCGTAGCAGAGTGTTCAACGAGGAAGTCGTTGGAGTTAGTGATGCCATAGACAAATGGGCCGGAAAGGGCGAAGTCATTGCGAAGGATGACTATAAGCCAGCTGCAAATGACCACTTCCGTTGTGGTATTGGCGGCAGCACTGTCCCTCCCAGCTTTTGGTCTGACACATACCAATGGCTCCCTTCGAATGTCGCGTTCCAAGATGGTGGCCATGTAAGATTCACGAGCTACGTCAATAATCTGCATCCTAACAAGTATCCCGACATCTATGGTACTATCGAACGACTGATCGAGAGGGCTCTTCCAGCTTGGGATCAATGCCTTGGGCTGTCGGTCGGTTATAATGAAAAGATGGGCGCTGGACGGGTAGAATCCCGATTTTCCAAGCCCGAAGATCCAGAGTAATTATCCCTTTTCAGTCCGTGTCGTGTGATAAGATGTACTAATGAGATCGTAACAGCGATGAAAATCCGCAAAATTGGGATCCATCTGACCCTGAGGTTGTAGCCAATGTGGAGATTGATTCAGAGGATGACGAGGAGTACGACGAGGGGTACGACCCAGAGGACGAT
Source organism: Amylocarpus encephaloides (assembly GCA_019669835.1). Taxonomy (NCBI): domain Eukaryota; kingdom Fungi; phylum Ascomycota; class Leotiomycetes; order Helotiales; genus Amylocarpus; species Amylocarpus encephaloides. The sequence continues at coordinate 20,269 of MU251423.1, read as the reverse complement.
AATGCAGCGGAAAGAAAGTCACAGATGCCTCGCAAACCGGTTCAGCCACAACCCGACGCGTTCACGGATGGCGAAGATTATTATGCCCCAAAAGTAGGCAATCGTCTTTCAGAGAAGTTCAAGGACTCGGGCCTGCAAATTATCGTTAAGATGGCGAGCATTGAACTGACACCTGAGAAGCCGGAGTTTCCAGTAGGGGGCTGGCATGTGAGTTACCAATCACCCCTTCTCCTTCCCCTTATGAGTTACTTTGTGCTTTCTATAACAACTTCTCCTTGTATGTTTTATCCTGACATGACCTTAAAAAGGTCGAGGGTCAAATGAACGAACGTATCTGCGCCACGGCACTATACTACCTTGACAGTGAGAACATCACCCCTTCCAACTTGTCTTTCCGTATGCAGACCTCAGTCTACATAAATGATGAGTATGACATTGGCCAGGGTGCGTACCATTGGATGGAGCATGTCTATGGTACCGCCCTGGGTACCAGCAATGCCCCTTGTCTCCAGAACTACGGCAGCGTTGAGACGTGTGAGGGACGACTTCTTGCATTTCCTAATGTCTTGTAAGTCCTATCTAAATCTCAATACCTATACATCCTAACAAGTCCACTAGCCAACATCGTGTATCCCCTTTCCGCCTCGCAGACCCAACCAAACCCGGCCACCGACGCTTCATCGCACTCTGGCTCGTTGACCCTCACACCCGCATCATCTCCACCGCCAACGTCCCACCCCAACAACAGGACTGGTGGGTTGAATCCATCTTCTCCAAATCCGACAAAACCAACAATGCAGCCATGTCCAAACTACCGGTCGAGCTCGCCCACTTGCTCCAGGAGAAGGGCGTGAATATCGGCTCAAGCCAAAAGGATAACGGTAAATTGCCCCCGGAGTTGAGAGAGATGGTGCGTGAGAATTTTGGAGACGCGTATCCGATGAGTAAGGAGGAAGCCGAGAAGAATCGGGAGAAGCTTATGGAGGTTCGAGGAACTTTCCATAACGAGGCAGATGATCAGTGGCATTCGCATTCTTACAACTTTTGCGAGCATTAGTGCGTCTCCTCGGGGCTACTCTATTAGATATATATACTAGAAGACGTAGAGAATATTTCAAATAGTAAACTTAGTAATTCGTACTAAACAACAGTTTCTTAAAACTTAATATTCTTAAAGAACCTAATTATCTAGAGAATTATAGCGGATAGGTCCTATATATACGACACCTTGCCCTAAAGCAGATTGCCGAGATTTTATAACCCGTCCTTAGACTCTTCTCTAGGTTAATTCATTCTAGGGCTGTCCTAGAAGTAGCCCACTTTCTCAAACTATTCTTCGTCCTTTCTAGATAACCGTGTTTAAAAGAACCCCCTCGTAGGATAGTTACTAAGTAGTAACCATTCTCGTAATAGAGATATTTTTATATAACTGTTGAGAATCAACCTAGGCTTGAAGATAATCACATGGTATAGTCATGTGATCACGAGTGCACAGACCTTAGGGTTTATGCCCTGTGATGTAGTTAAATAGGGAGTAAGAGTTTTCAACTCTTCCTCCTCAGTTCAATTCATCCCTCTGAAATCCATCTGCACTTGCTTCCGTAACTGAGCTTTGACTGATTCCTATATGGTCATACCACGTTATAGGAGTACAGAATCAATAATAACTATTATGGACGCTTTTCAGACGCAGGTAACCCTTAAGGGGTCTGGCGGGTCTGGCGATAGCTCGGGATACTCCTTCAGTGCTGGCTATTAATCTCCAGGGCATATAAACATTAAATTCAATCGATCATCGAAATTCGACGGTCGCGTATCCTAGGGCACCTCATAGCATCGTAGCGTATGCTTGAATAGTAGTAAGTAGCTATTAGTAGAATACTCGGCTATTCCTAGTCATGCCGGGAGGCCTGGCTACACTCCGATACCGACCTCCGAGAACCACCTTAGGACGTTTCTAGGGACGCTCCTAGAATAGTCTTAGAATTATCCTATTATATACAATGGTATTCGACCAGCACGGTTAATAAGTGGAATAGTTAAATATTTTTGAAGATTCTATTGGGTCACTATGTAGCTTCTAGGAGTGGTCAAGCCATAAACCAAATACTTTCACTATGAGGGAAATAGTTATGTTTTCAGACTATTACACTACCATTCTACGATGGTCATAAAACCTCTATAAACTCCATCAAGGAAGATATTTTATAACATATACTACTATATATATCACTTCCCTTAATAACTACACCTCCAAAACCTCTCTAACCTCTCGACCTCTCTCTCTACTTGCCACCCCGTCATCCTATCTAACCCCCTCAAATGCCCCGCCAACTCCCCATGCTGACCCCCATAACTCAAGAACGGCCCACTGAACACCAGTGCAGCCATGACCACCGGCTCCCAACTCCATGCCATGTTATTACTGATACTCAACCCGCAAAGTTGGACAGCATGCCAGGCTGCGGTTTTGAGGCCTTTTGCGGCGCGTGTGTTGATTTTGCGGGGCCGCGATTGGATGAGGAGGAGGGAGGTGAGATGCGTGAGGAAATGGGCGTAGAAAGTTTGGCGGGAGGTGTGGATCGAAAGGGGGAAGTTGGTGGGGATTTTTGAGGGGGATGAGGGGGAGAGAGTGATGCGACCGATGGTGAAGGCGAGGAGTGGGCCGAGATTATCGGTGGATTGATGGGTTTGGAGGGCCTGGAGGCGGGTGTAGAGGTGTGACCATGTGTCGACGTTTGCGCGGCCGTTTGCAGACTGGGAGAAGAGGTTGGAGGTTTGCGCGCAGAGGATTAAAGAAGCGTGGAGGTGGCGGGTGCTTTGGCCTTGAGAGGTTGTGGAGGATGAGAAGGTTGAGAGATGGTGCCACATGTCTACGCTGGCTGCTGTTCGTTGTCGTGAGGCGATAGAGCTTGCGAGATCTAACGAAGTATCAGAGCTGTTTGTATAGGATAAAGTTGACTTGACTCACCGAAGCGAAGCATTAACCAACAAGCAGCACCAACGATACCATTTGAGGTGCCATTCATCCCTTGTTCCTCATAATCGGTGATCGCCCTTCTCAAATGTTCGGTCCATTCATTCATGGGCAGTGGAAGCATGTTAGTGATTTCCCGCAGGTGTCTTGTAGCCACAACTTCCTCCTGAGAATAATAATTGCCTGCTTCAAGATGCTCAGAAGGAGGCTGTCTCATGGAAGCCTCTGGAGTATAGTGCACCCCAACGTCAAGAGCATTGCCAACGTTGAATGAGGTTCGATTCTCAATCGCTCGCTTCTGGCATGCTGCCATTACGCACATAGCGCTTCTTAGTTGTACAACAGTGGTGGACAATACGGGGAGATGAACTGCATAAGTTGCATTATGGCTACTTAAATCTAGCTAGGAGTTAGATCTTATTAGTCCTGAGTCTGATTCAAATTTGAGGAACTGAACTTACCCACGGTGCGATATGATCAATAAAATATTTTACCAATTCCGGTTTGTTGGCGTTTGCGTCAAATATTGTGTCGTTATACCGCAATTGATCTACTTCCGGTGGGACAAGGGGACTTCTACGAAACACTGGTAGGTTTACCGGGTTATTTGTTCTCTCTAGGCGTTGAGGATGGCGTTCAAATGTTTTTAGCTCATCGCTCGTCGTGTTGTGACAAGTCTCATTGTAATCATAATCAATTTGATCGAGATTAGTGGTATTCGAAGGTGTTCGTTCATGAGTGGGGCTTGGGGTCATGGGAGCCAATTCTCTTGAGTCTTCCCCTGGAGCTTCTGTATATTGTTCGGACTCTTCACTGGGGTCTTGTAATCCATCAACAAACTAAGAAGAGTTAGTCTCAAAATCTTGGTAGTACTTGACGATAATTGTAATAAGTGGGCAAAAAAGTAGTTACTACAAAAGTACTCTAGGGAGATAAAAATTTGAAGGGGCCCTTGGAGACCATACCTGTAGTTTCCCATATCTTGCAGGAGTACGCACTTTCAACGCGTGTGCCTCTTCGGGGTCTAACTGTATGAGATTTGCGTCATGAAAAGTCAACTGCACTCCATATTTGCATTTGAAACCCTTGACAATACAATTCTGACAGTTTGGTTTATCTTCGTCGCCTGATATCAGTTAGCGATACCCTCCAAGGCTAGCAAGAGACTCGGGTAAAAAACTGCAGAGGATTTTGGCTTGTTGTAGGTATCCACTTCCTGACATGAATCATTGTACTCAAAGGGGAACATGGGAAATAATTAACAATTCTCAAAAAGCTGCCAGGAGAAGGATGCGAACTCATCAATCTACGTTCAAAGAATCAACTTCCCCCTCTCAAAATATCATGCAAGGTTCATCTAATTGTCTGAAAAAATGGAACTCAGGCAATAAATAATCTAATCGTAAATCCGTAACCCAACATTGAAATGACTTTAAGTCCAACTAATTCAAATGCTCATCGAAAGAACCGGGATCAGGAACAGACTCACATTTTCTTCTTCTCCTCCTGCAGGTCCAGCATCCCTGCCTGGTCCTCACTCGTGGCGTATTGGCTGTCCCCTCTGGCTGTGACATATCCTCCTATCACCAATCCATCGCGTTCAACAGTTTCTCACCCTAGAGGACATTGTTGTCGATGTGAGAACACAGGATGAGAGCAGGACGGGCGTGGTTTGCGGAGTCTCCACGCTTTTCTCCGGGTAACCTTATGCTCTAGTTTCGGTCACGTGTACAGTATGTCTGCATCTCACCCAAGGATCCCCGAGTGGTCAAGATTAAATTTGTTTTTGGTTACCTCAGATGATCATTAGTACTTTTCGTGCACTCGCAGCATCATGAATTGAACTGTAGTGTGTGTAAATGCTTTCGCTAAAAATACTAACACTGCAACTCTTGCTATCTTTTCTCTATGCTGCTAATACGAAGTACCACTCAAGGGAGTTACGATACGCTTGGAACTGGTCATTAGAATATATAAGAAAAAAGCTATATATTTCATGATTTATGACACGAAATATTATGCATACTGTGAGAAGGGGCGTGCAATTCTCAACGCCTTGAAATATTCAGCAGGCGACTTTCGCTAAAATAAATCGATCAGTATGGGTATCAGTCTGTATTTACATATTGTCTGGAACGACAATCTCCTCCTGAGCAGCCTTTGCTTCCCGACCTCTGAGCTCTGCATCAGTGACGTAACCCTTAAACTTTCTTGCTGGAACACCCTTCATGAACATCTCATCCATCTCCTCATAAGTTCGTCCTGCTGTCTCAGGTTGGCAGAACCATAAGTAGACTAAGCAGAACACTGCAAGTCCACCAAAGATGAAGCAGGTCTTGCCTCCAAGGTTGGCTCTATCGGGGTTGAAAATGTAGGGAATCACAAACGACCACATCGTGTATACGGCATTTTGAAGTCCGTTACCAATGGCAATGGTCTTGATGCGGAGACGCGATGTGGATGTTTCGGTCAAGATGGTGAAGCCAGTTGCACCGATAGTTGCGCTAGTAAAATCTGTCAGTAAGGGGTCGAGAGGCTGATTTGTGATCTAGACAGAGACATACTTGTAACCAAAGCAGTAGAAGATCATCAGTGCACATGACGCCACAAGAGCGCCGTGGGTAGCAACAGTGGCCAGTCCAGCAATAATCAAAAGGAGTGCTGTCAACAGTAGCAGCCCATAGAATTGAACATTTCGTCTTCCCAAATTATCCACGACGAACCAAGAGCAGATGTTGCCCACTAGCGACACCACTTGCTGGATGATCTGAAGGATGAAACTCTTGTCTGCAGAGAACACCGATTGGTAATAGTATGTGCTATAGCTTGCCATGAAGACTGTGTAGAGAATTAGCCATATTTCCTACGTTCAAGAGGCATATGGAACATACAAATGCCTGAAAGAGCCTGGATTGTAAGAGGGAGTATTGAAATCATTGTTCGTCGTAAATTTGAGCCTCTGAAGCATTCTGCGAAACTTACACCCTCCGTCTCCGCCTTTACCTGCTCGAGCGTGAGAAGAATAGCACTCATTCTTTTCTCGACGTCGCCAGGCGTGTATCCGAGTTGCTTAAGAGCTTTAGCTGCACCGGACTCTTTCCCCTTGCTAATAAGCCACCAAGGAGATCTAAGATTTGTTAGCACTTGCGCAATCGTTGGCGCGATGTATTACGACGCAGTGAAAGGACTTGGCTCACTCTGGCATCCATGGCAAGAATATGACGCCAATGAACCATACACCATACTGAGACACGAAGATAGATCTGTATGCCCAGCGAGTGTCCTTCGCACCTTCTCCCTTTTGAATCAATGCGACAAGTAGTGGGCCGATGGTGAAGGCGATGGCACTTGCACTGCTGAGAATACCTCGAAGTGCAGTAGGGGCGATCTGAAGAGTTGCCATTAGTTATCATTTGTCTCAACAGCCGTCAAAGAATAGGCCTACCTCTCCCACATAGGTGAAGCCAGTCGCCACGAAACCACCAATTGCCAAACCATTGACGAGTTTTCCAGCAAAGAACACAGGCGAGTTGGTGGCAACTACCTCAAGAGTAATTCCAATAACAGAGAAGAAGAAAGCACTGGCGAAGCAGAGTTTTCTTCCAACACTATCTGCTATACAACCTGCGAGGAACGAACCAAGGACGGCGCTGTCGTATTTGTCAATTCTGTACAAATTTCATGAGAACCCTTGGCTACTTACGTCGCTACTGGGCCGCCATTAAAAGCTCCCTGCCATGCTGCTGAAAGGACATACTCATCGCCATATTTATAGCCAAAATCTTGTCTGAATTGAGGAATTCCGAGAGCACTACCGGCGGCTTGATTTTCAAAACTGTTCAGAATCAAAAGCCAGATCGCATAACAGCACTATTGAAAAGAAAATTAGTTTTTGGCCCACTCATCGGGGTTCTCATAAGTCAAGGTAACCCGACTTGCCCATAAGACTGTCCTTGGGTTGCGTTTTGCGGCTTGAATGGGTGTCAATTCATGATCTTCTTGGTTGGCAATGCGAGCTGCAGAATCATCCACGTTCTCGAGGTAGGTGGTGTCTTCTTTCATGGTGAAAACGGTTCCAAGGAAGCCCGGGTGACAGTAGAGATATAAAAGTGCACAAAGTTATGTTGTTCTACCAAGAATTCAGGGATTGTTCAAGGGCAAGTATAGAGGGCTTGTCCATATCTATATAGAGAATAGAAATGCGTTCTGTCTAACCCAATATAAACCTTAGATCAAACCATGTTCAGATCATTCTTGACAAAATTATACATTCGGCGGACCATCTTCGGTAACCTTGCATGTCCACGTTGCGTTGGGGTTGGAGACATACCCGCGATGCGGAGATGTGGAGGCGGGGAAAGAGTACTAGACGGTGGCTAACGTGCCACAGCGAATTCTAGCATTTTGAGTCAAATGGTTACGAGTCCATGACACATGTGAAGCTCTAGTCTCTTCAATCCTGACTTCTCGTCTGTTAAAAATTGCTATTTGTGGAGATGTTGGTTAGCCGCCGTGAAAAGCCGAGCAAAGACGTGATCAATAACCCAGCTCAGATAGGAAAAGGAGGGCACGAACTTCCTTTTCGGTCTTTAATATATGGCCAAGGGTTAGTTGGATACTTTAGCTTCGGAGTGAAAATTTTAGTACGGTTCATGGTCGGTACGAGTAGGTAGGCGAGCCGTTTGGCGAAACCGAAGATCAGCCGAGCCGCGCAGTCGACGACATCGACGACATCAAGACTGGAGTCGAGACAACAGTGTCCAACTTTAGTAGTTTTAAGCTTGCCTTGCACAACATAGCTTGAACATTCTAAACCAATCGTCAAGAACCAGTATACTGATAGAACTATATTGTTAAATCACACAAGGATTCAAGAAATGCAGCTTGCATAATAAGGTTACCCAAACCTTATTATCCCATAGCCAGGAAAAAGACCTAGCTGCGGAAGATCACTAAACACCTTTTCATCAATGCATGGTGTATACATATTACTCGCCAAACGCTTCAAGAATCTTCGGTCACTCTTCGAGTGGTCTCCCAAATTCTTGTGCCATCTCTGCAGTCGGCTTGCCTTTTTGCTCAGCATGAGCGCATCCTGTGGCCGCTGAACTTCTTATGGAATCCTCAAGCGATGAGCGCTCATACATAGGCCTTGACCAGCTGGCCTTGGCAGCTCTCCAGCCAGCACTTCATCAATCTGAGCCGAATCACTCTCCGATAGTGCCAAGATCTCGAGCCCCTGAATATCAGATATCGCAAGCGAGTCATATAACCCTGTCGTTCGATGGCATTACTCCCTTCATCACCGGTCAGGAGGATCATGGAGCAATAGCAGCGACATCGCCTGGCTTGTTGTCTCTTTCAACGTCGGCGTATGACGAGTATACCCACGACCCACGTTTTCTAGAATCTCAAAGAAAACTAAGGGATCTGTTACTTACCTCTGCTCAGTCTCTGGCTCCCACTAGGGCTGGTAGTCCAATTGACACAGCAGCTATACCGTCAGAAGGCAGTCAAGGGAAACAAAATTCACGCTTGAAGGATATTATTACAACTGAGGAGAGGGTGGTATGGCTCAAGAATTACCTTGACGAGGTTGCACCTTGGGTTAGTCATGATAGCCACCCTACGAATGGTTGATACTCATTTTAGAATAGCTGGATATGTTCGATGAGGAACAGCATTTTCAGACTAAAATACCGATACTAGCACAGTCATCTGTACCTTTGACTTACGCAATGCTGGCAATCTCTGCTCGTCAAATAGAACGGGGAAGGAAGTTGAATGGCGATCACGACAGTTTACAACTCTATCAAGAGTCTATCAAAAGCTTGACTCCTCAGCTTCTTGCTCAAGATCCAAATATCATGGCGGCATGTGTGATACTTTGTGTATTGGAAATGATGTCGTAAGCTCAGTCCATCCTTCTTCCCTCACAACCTTGATATTTCCCTGGTCCATCATTTCATCGAAATAGTGCTTGTCTTTTCGCTAGCCCCATGGTTGGTACAATATGGAGTTTTACAACTAACATGCTAGTTCTGCAGTGCGAGTCCATGGAATTGGAGGCGGCATCTAGACGGGTGTGCGGCGCTTTTCTCAAGCCACGGCATCACTGGAAATAGCGGTGGCATTCGCCAAGCTGTCTTCTGGTGTTATGCAAGAATGGGTACGTTGAAAGGAACACCTCGCTCAGCCTGCGAATGCTCATCTAAAGTTTAGACTTGTGCGCGGCCATAATTTCGGCAGGGGAGGAAAGTGTCGTCTTGCCCCTGGAGCATTGGCTACCGCAAGGAATAGTTCCGTGTAACGTCTTCCAGACAAACAAAGTGCCAGATATGTGGGCCAATTACGCAGTCTATCTTGGTGGACAGGTATGCCATCTCATATGGCTGCAGTGTAATGATTCTATAGACACTTCAACACCAACAGATGACGAAGCTTTCTTGCATAAGTGGCATCAACTATGGTCGGACTTGCAAGCCTGGCTAGCTGAACGTCCCCCAGAGCTGTTACAGCTAGAGTTCCGAGAAGACACTATGAAGGATAATCTCTTCCCCTTTATACTATACGCAGCACCATGCGCCATATCCTCAAATCAACTTTATCATACTTCTTGTCTATTACTCCTGGACATATTTCCACCATCTGTCAATCCTTCCCAACTTGGTCAAATTGGGTCAAAGCTCTGGCACGCTCGAAGAATATGTGGAATCTCTACGACAAATGCACACCATGGATGCTTGAATAATGCCATTCAACCTCTTTGGGTAGCTGGAAAGGTACTCAGTCATCCGGTTGAGCATAAAGCAGTCGCAGATCTAATAAGGTCTATTGAAGCTAAGACTGGATGGGGAGGCAAGGTTAGTTCATCCATGATTTAGATTTCCTTATTCCCATTATTTGACAATTTCGCATGCCACATTAACGCTGACCTTGTCTTGTATTAGTGGAGAATTGCAGACCTCAAAGAAGTGTGGGGATATGATCGCGACGCAGCAGTTTAGATCTTGGGTACATTGGGATGAGAATAATTATCAACTCAAACTTTAGAGCCGTCAACAGGACTCCTGAGTGAAGTTTGTTCATGGAAATCGATGGTCACTCGAGGCTAGGTACTTAATCATACTCGCTGGGTATACTGTATATTACTCTAAGTGTCTATATTACAACCCGACATCATCTCTATCGTCTACAACATGTACCTTGATACTGCCCTTGGTAATATCACCACAAAGCTCCATGGCAGAAATGGCCTCCTCCAACGGGAAAGTATGTGTGACAAGTTTGTCGAGATCCAAGATCTCCCCTTCAAGAGCTCTAATACCAGACGGCCAGGTGTCTGAATATCTGTTGATGAACTTCAGATTAATCTAGTGCGAATCAGTCAGTTTATGTGAGATAGGTAGGTTGAAACGGCTCTCTTACTTCTGCCAGAGAGATATGCATGAACGGCAGATTATTCATGATATCTTTGCCAACGCCAATCACCATCAAATCACCACCTCTCCGCACAGTATACGCTGCAGTCACTATGCTACTCTCAACACCAGTACATTCTAGTATCGTCTCTGGTGCATGGTACTCTGTCTCACCAAAGAGTTTTCGAATTCCTCTCGCATTTCCTTGCGCATCAAGAGACCGATCGATTTGATATCTCTGGCAAGAAGGCACAAACTCTTTTGCAAATTTCAGTCGTCTAGGTTCCAGGTCGGTGATCACGATGGGATGTGCACCGCTTGCTCTGGCAGCAGCAAGTGCGATCAAACCAATTGGACCAGCACCACAGACCACGGCACCTCGACCAAGAGCGAGTCGAGTCCGTGTGATGCCGTGCATGACCACGGAAAGAGGTTCGAGGAGGGCTCCCTGTGAGTAAGTAACGTTATCTGGAATTCTGAAAATTGTTAGTCAAAGTTCCTAGTGTAGAAATACCAGCATTAAAGAGGCAGTAGCTCTCCTTTCAAACCTCCCCAGAGATTTTCACTACCCCGAAGCAAGGGAAGAGGGCATGAAGTTGCAGGGGATTATGTTCTGGAAACTTATAAAGCTCTTAGCTACGTACTTGTGTAACCATCTCGCAGGATGGACTTTATACCGCTGTAATGAACCGTGATATGGATAGACGCCAGCGAACTGAACATCATCGCATAGATTGTAATTTCCATTGGAACACAGGAAGCAAGTTCCACAGGGTACCTGTGGTTCCATTGCAACTCTATCTCCTTTCTTCAAAGTTGTGACTCCCTCTCCTACTTCGAGGACGATGCCTGCCGCTTCGTGTCCAAGGATACAATCCCCATCCACGGTAAGCGTTCCAATTTTGCCGCTACGCCAGAAGTGTACGTCTGATCTATCCATTCTCGTTAGCTGACCGTTTCCAAATTTCCAAAAACGCCCAATAAATATCCAGGAACTGGTGAAGCGAGATATTTGGGCATTTTGCTACTTATTTCATCTCCTACCATTCAATTATGTAGCTTGCTTCGGGGCACACAAGTGAACCCATGATCACCATTCAAAATCCAGCAATGGAGGAACAGCCACATTCTGAGATACCCAAGACTTGAAGAAAACATATACACACCCACAAATCCCAGTAACTTTCACGTGTATCAGGGCATCTCCCGGTCCAGGACGTAGTATAGGGGCTTCGGCCATCTTGATCGTTCTATCCTTCGTAACATGTAAACTCGGATTCTTCACATCCCTCATCTGCTGTGACGACGCAGACTTGCTGTCGACACCTGAATAGCAGCATGCTGACGTGGTACCAAGTTTTGAGCCGTTATGTGGAAGTGTCGTTGTGGGCGTTTCGTCCAATGATGGTGCCATTTTGAAAGATGTTTGATTGTAGAGAAACCGAGGAACTGACAACAGGAGACACAATGATATGAAGAACAATCTTTAGGTTACAACTAGATAAGAAGCACGTGGTAGACAATAGATGGTTACTATATCTAGGATCATCGGGTTACTTTAGGGAGTTTAACCCCATCCATGCGAAGTGGGGAAGGAGGAGGGGCAACCCCTTTCGGCCCACCCCCACCAACAACCGAGAGAGGTAACTGTACGCACCACCTTAGCTAACAATAACATTTATTTCAACATTCATTTCAACATTCATTTCAACATTTATTACAACATTTATTTCAGTTGCTGGTTAAAAGTTCTCAAACTTTCAAACATTCAAAAATTCAAACCCTCCAAAACTCTACCCACTACGGTCACTCTTGAACTTCAATCTCATCCTCTCTTATACTTTCCACAATTCTTACATACAATGAAAAATCAGACAGTCAAGCTAGCTTCCGGGTACCAAATGCCTTTAGTGGGCTTTGGGCTTTGGAAAGTCGACCAGCTGACAACGGCAGACACCGTTTATGCAGCTATTCAGATCGGATATAGATTATTCGACGGTGCTTATGGTAGGCAAGCTTTCTTCCTTATAATAAGTAATCCAGGCTAAGCTATGCTCATTAGACTACGCGAATGAGAAGGAGGCGGGTGAAGGGATTCAAAGAGCTATCAAAGATGGCTTGGTGAAGCGAGAGGACATTTTCGTTACTACAAAACTTTGGAACAACTATCACAAGAAGTAGGTCATCAATCAAAGTACAACTGGATGAAAGTTGAGTAGGCTAAAATGATGTAGAGAATATGTTGCCGAGATGGGCAAATCTCAGAATGAGACTTGGGGTCTGGGGTACATAGACTTATACTTAATCCATTTCCCGGTCGCCCTTGAATATATCGAGCCTTCCAAGCTCCAATATCCCGTAAGATCTCTATAAACCATTGAAAATTATCAGGGATCTGACCATTATCTAGGGGTGGTGGATGGATGAAGCCCACGAGAAAGTGACCATCGTCAAGGTCTCAATGATAGAGACATGGCGAGCAATGGAAAAACTTGTCGACGAAGGCATCGTACGATCAATCGGCGTCAGCAACTTCTCTACACAACTCCTCTACGATGTGATTTCATACGCACGGCACCCTATTTCGAGTCTGCAGATCGAGCACCACCCATACCTTACACAACCACAATTGATCGCCATGGCACAAGAGGAAGGAATCGTTATCACTGGATACTCGACATTCGGCCCACAGAGCTTCTTAGAGCTACCTCCTGCTTTCAAAGAGAGGGCCAAGGATGTCACAATGCTGTTTGACCATGAAGTGATCAAGAACATCGCGTCCAAATACAACAAAGAAGCAGGTCAAGTTCTACTTAGATGGGCAACTCAGAGGTAAGGACATAACACCCAGTCTCGGCCAAATTATTGACAAACTCGCAGAAACATCGCTGTCATCCCTAAGTCCAATAACAAAGGACGACTACAGCAGAACCTGAAGGTGAACGATTTCTCGATGACTGTAGAAGAGCTAGCGGAGATCTCAACCTTGGACCAGGGGCTGAGGTTCAATGACCCCGGTTTCTATTTGCAAAATCGCCCGATTCGCATCTTCGATTGATTTGATAGATAGAAGGTCTGAACCATTGAAACTTCAAGCCACCTTTTGCTTCCTCCGAGCTCTTCATACCCCCCCACCCCCCTTTCCCTTTTCAAGGGGTGAAATCAACAATGGAAATCGCCTGAGACTCAAATATATGGGCCGTGGTAGGCTGTTTGATCCCCAACGAGTGACAAGGAGATTTCTCGACGCGTCATTTCCCATAGTTAACTGTATTGAGCAGCCAGATTTCAAGAGTGCTTCACAGTAGAAATCTTAAAGGCAGTGGAATTGTGAACAGAACATGAGCAGGCCAATTTTTCAATGCAAGAGAAAACCATACATTTACATATTACATATGTGCGAAGTTGTCATTTACTTAGTTCGAAGCTATAAAATCAACAACCTGAACCAAGAATCTTCTATACATCCTCATGGGATACTTTCCCTTGTTTACAACTTCCAATATGAGATGATAAGTCTTTGGACCCCACTTGAATATCTTTGTCTCGTCCAGTGGAAAGACGCAACCTTCGTCCTTCCCTGGAACAGTAACTTCTACAATTTCCATCTTTCTTTTCGACGAGGGGCTTTCTTGAAACTCCAACTTGGGTACCTCAAACTTGATGTTCCATTGGGTTGCGGATGGCTCCTGGTAATGCATCCATCTGAATTCTAGGTCACTTCCATTAGGGTCCCAGGATTCAGAGGCATCTAGCTTTATTGTTTCGCCGAAGCCGACTTTCCAATGAAGAGCTTCAAGTCCGGAGTCGCCATTGAGAACAACCACAGGTGCGTGGCTCGCTGTGCAATGGTCTGGGCTCAACGTCCATTGAATTCTTGCCGCAAAATCGCCTTGGTATGCCTCTCGCCAACGCCAAATGGTGACTTGGCTTCCAACGTGGACTCTTCCATCTTTCCCAATTGCCTGATCAGCCACGTCGCTGTAATGTTGACTTTCTCCACTTGGATCTGTTCTCAGATAGCGACCTCCCCAACCGCCCCAACCAGGTTCCAAAGGATCTGTTAGACCATTTTGAATGAGCGAGAGAAACGTTGGTGTATCCCCCTCTGGTATAAAGACTGGGTCCGGATATGCCACAGAACCATATGGACCAATTTGGACATTCTTTTTCAGCCACTCCTTTGTAACAAGACTCGTATCTGGTCCCCCTTCGTTGAAACCATAATACAGCTCTCCACTAATGCCAGTCCATGTAGAATTTCCGTAATAATTGAAGGCATGAACGCTTGCTATATAGAACATCTTTGGAAAGTTGAGTCTGATCCATGGTCCAGCATCGTCTTGGTCAGATATCGCATATATTCGAAGCTTTGCCACGAACGCAGCAACCTCGCTCTCCTTTCGAGTCTTCTGTATCTTCAGGAGAGCTTGAGCGAGGACATTGGAGCCACCCCAAATCAGAACCCATATGATTTTCTCGGCTGCATCTACGGCCCTGATCAAAAGATCTGTTCCTTCAGACGTGGGTCCTCGAGCCGCTTCCATGCCGTACCCATTCAAGCCAGAACGAATCACAGATCGAAGTGAGTCAACTTCCGGGTATTTTCTCGAAGAAGGGACGTGAGCGTTGAGATTTTCAACCACTTCTCCATATGCATCCACAATCTTGTGTATCTCGTCTTTATGCGTGGACGTTTTCTGCCATGTTGATGTGGTGGCGACTAATGCATCTATCTGGAATTCGTTCGAATAGAGGAGGAAACGAGTCATGGATTCGGCATCGTCAGGTTCATTACAGATATCTGTGAGGACCGCAATTCGTGGTTTGCTGCTAAAACCGGGAATGTTGTTGAATGCTTCTAAAGCCATGTTGGGATCTAATAATTGTGAGGTGTAAGGTTACTCTTTGAACGCAAGAACAAACCTGAATCTCAAGGACTACTGCTCAGTTATATTATTTCCGAAATTTCAACCTTGGAGGGGCCGGTGGGCTGTGAGTTCTCGGCATATTATTAAATTCGGCTCTTTTGAAAATGGGCATCTCGGCTGAAGAGGAAGTTCGAACCGCACGCTTTAGTCATGACCGGAAGTGCTCGACGACTTTTATTCAGGGAAACGAGGGTCCATGAGTTTGAAAGTAATGAGCAACTTTATCATGTGAACATTTCCTCGGATGTTATTCTGGGATTGTATCAAAATTTGGGATAAATTCTGTTTGCAGGAGGTAGGCTCGAGGTAGGTCACCAACAATTATATAATATCACGTGGTAGTTTTATCACGTGATCAGTAGGATAATCTTCTCCCGCCTCCTTTTCAAAATTACAATACTCTCACGAACGGTAGCACATTTTGCAACCACACGTTTTCTGCAGCACCACGGACGCACGTTCGATTGGGCCCAAGAGAATACATTCCTTGAGTTCATTGTCTTGCTTTGCAAACGTGCTGCTGGTGGAATATTCTCTCCTCTTCCGCCTGTCTGGGCTCTGCAGTCACGCTTCAGTGGACGCTGGCCAAGCTGTCAGAGATGCGCCATCTCGAACTTTGGACGGTGGAGTCAGGGGAATCCTCGAAACATCAGAGGAAATGACTTCGCAAGCAAGGATACTCCGTAGAGCGTTTGTTCGCCGCGGCTATTGTTCGTGATCGTCTTCCAGCATAATACGACTGGCCCCTGTTTCATCAATCGTCCGGCAAACATGAGCGCAAAAGAATGTCAAGGCTCTCCACTTCTCGTCCCTCTTGTCAAATCGGAATTCAAGAGTTAAATTACTCGCCCCATACGGAGCATTGTCTTGTGATTGCAAGGCTTTGCTTGTTCTGATCGAGCATGGAAAAGATAATATACATTTCTCGTTCTCATTGCAAGCGAAATAAACTTATTGATATTCGTAACCTTCGTTGCTTGTTTGCTGTTTGCAAGTGTTTCCGACTTTCCAAGCCTCTTAAACCTTCCTTTATGACGTTATGGCGTGTTGATGCTTCTGTACGAACCGGGGAGAAAGAGAATCCGCACAGACATCTACTCCTCCTCCAAACAATTGGCAGTTTGATGGCTGAACCTAACATGTATTTTTCGGCCAGGTTTTACGTATTGAGGTGCCCAGAAAAGAATCGAAAACACAAGCATCAACTTGGCAAATTTCATCTCATGGTTTAGTGGTAAGACAACGGATAAATCGCTAGGCAATGGGCATCACCCAGCTTGTCAATATGATCCTACGATCTATATAACGGTGTGTTAATCCAACTACACATCTTTCTTATCTTGTTTCCAATCATCATTCTTTTCTTTCATCTTCGCCTTCCTCTTCTCCCAATCAGCTGTGCTGTTGATCCAATCTTTTAATCCCAAACCACACAGCAGCGCTGTTCAACTTTCAAACTTTCCACATTCATTATCAACACTTTGTAAAGTAACTGGTTTCAAAAGTCAACATGCACTTCTCCGCCGCATTCACTTTGGCCCTTGCCACACTTAGCATCGCTGCTCCAACTAACCGTCGTTCCCTTGAGCCAAGAGCCGCCGTTCTTGGTACTGCAACTTATGATGATGTAAGAATGGCTTCTTTGGCTTTCATAAACTTTTGTTAACACATCAAAGCTTTCCATCAGTGGAGGTGTTGCTGGAGATGCCGAGTCCGAGGCTTTGGCTAAACTCCCAATCGATGTGAACGATCTTGCCAACGTCGACCCAGCTGATATTGCCTTCTTGGGTGATGTCAACGACATTGCAAACGATGCAGAGACAGATGCTTTCAATGTCGCCATCGAAGCCGCCACTGATGACGCCGAGAAGACCGCCCTCGAGGTAAGGCTGTCATAGTATCCTTGCACTATCGGTACTAACAAAGTCGTAGAATGGTAAAATAAAGAACAAGGTCCTCAAGCTCACTGCTACCAAGCTTGAGTTAATGGCCAAGGCCGCTCAGGGAGAGGATACTGCAGACAAGCTTGCTGCCGAGCAGAAGAAGTTAGACAGTAACATTGCCCTTGATGCTGCAGCAGCTGGACAAGAGTCCACTGCCTTAAATTTCGATGCCATTGCCGGTTCCGGTGCTGCTGCAGCTTCTACTGGCGATGCTGCTGCTAACGGTGATGCCGCTGCCACCGATGAGGCCACTGCGGATGAGGAGGCTGCCACCCCAGCAAAGGGAAACAAAGCCAGCAATGCCTGCGCGGCCACTGCGGATGACGAGTAGATCCAAAAACTTTATTTGAATTGAAGATAATGTTTTGTGAGAAGTTTCCCTGGGAAGGACAAGATTTGGTGGGAAGTAGAGGTCGCGTTGTTGCCGATAAGTCACAAACAGGATAGGGGAGAGACATTGCTGAGATTCTTGTATAAATGAATAATTTGGGAGGTACTGTACAGACACCTCCTAGTCCCACTTGAGCAATTTATAAACACATCTACCATACGAAGTACTAGGGAATCAATCAGTCTTGTTTGATTTTCCTCATTCAAAAGCTTTCCTTTCATTTAAGAAAAGCCAAATTATCTATTAGGTTCTAGTGTAATTATAATGAAATTAACTCTCGTTATTTAAGAGATATTCTGAAGGTGCAGAGGTACAAAGATGGGGCAAGCGAGTCCCCTTATCGAGGGCCTCGCTTATTCGTTCCCCTCGTCCCTAGTTGGCACGCCTAGAACGAGCTCCATCACCAAACGAGAGGAACAATGATAGCAACCCAAATCTCTCTAGAGATTACTTTACAGACACATGTTGATATTGCACGTTAATACTCGGCTCACCTCGTGATATGAGCTTGTCATATACTCGGGATAAGCAAAACGGCTTCCCAAGTAAAATGGCTCGGATATAATTTTGTACTGTAACCACCATAATAAAATCATACCTAATTCTGCGTTTATACACACCCCATTTTTGGCTATTACAAGTTATGCTTTCGCCCCTATTTATTATTATGGATTCCACTATAGTGATGACACTAAATGTGTAGTTGTCGAATATGGAGCGAATCGACGCCGCCGCACAATAGTTATTAAAGGACGAGAACCGCGAAGAGAAGCCATCTACTACCACCCAGATATTTAAGGTTTATACTAATATTATTCGTAAGTACTTAAAGGGGGCATATTAGATTTTAAGATATGACGTAGAGGGGAGTGGAGGCTATTATCGTATTCTAGATTTGAAGTAGGAAAAGGCGATAGAGGACTATTATCATGATTAGTAGGAGCTTAGAATAGGAGTAACATTCTTACAGGTATTCGCATATATCTACTATCTTCGAAAGAGACAAGGAAAGGAGGACCTAAGCCTATACTAGGTTTATTAATAGGTTACTAATATGTTATATAGTAACCTGCAATATGAGTTTTTGATTAATTAAATGTCTAATTCATCAACACCACGTGATATACGAATTAGATGAAGGTACTCGTACTTTAAGTATAGACTAGACACTTTAGAAAAACGAAGCCATACAGGTGCATTTAGAAGCCTTTGGCTTTCTTCTAACACCTGAGCGTGCTCCTCCCCTATTATCCTTCTTTGTGACCTTATTCCACTTTGGTTTACTAGGAGCCTAGGTCTCCCCCATTATCTGCCCCTAAGCCTACCGTTCGTCTTCATTAGAGGATTCGTGATCATAGTGTTGTAGAACTGCTTGCCGTCTTAGATTACTCTTTTGGCCTACCCTTTGTGTGGTAGCCACGGGTAGGATTATTATAGGAAGTCTATTATAACGTTAGATATATAAGGAAGCGAATAAAGGTAAGGGATAAGTCGGATCGAGAGAAAGCTATAAAGTAAGCTACAAATCGGATTAAGAGGGCTATAAATAAGGTAGTAGAAGTCGCCGCTCTAATGGAAGAACGGGAATGAAAGAAGATAGTAATAGTAGGTTCCGAGGTCATAGGTAACTTTACTCCTACTCTTTATTTAACTCCTATCTAAGATCCTAAAAAGTACCCGAACGATAGAGAGCTTAATACTTTACGGCTTAACCCTATCTTAGTTTAGGACCTACTAGAGCTACTTCTAAGTATATAAGTACCCTTTTCTATAAACTACGTAGCTAGGCTAGGGATCGAGGTAGAAGAAGAACCTAGCGATAGGGCAGGAGATAGTATTTTAGTTAATTTTTAGTATGGAGTTAAGAAGGATATCGACACTCTTTCTGGTAATAGCAAGGATATAGGTACACTTGCTAATTATAGTAATAATCTAGAAAACACGGAACAACCAGACTTTATAGGATTCTATTAAATGTAATTATTCCAAGTAAATTATTTCCGAAGCTACCGCCGAAACAAGCCATTTAACTTATCCCGGGTATATATCACAAATCTCATATCACGAGGAGGGCGGAGTATTGTATTTGGAATATCCAAAGACTGATGCCGTTTGTTCCGTCACTTAGTGGCTGAGCAATCACTCAACACGAGCCTCCTTGCATGGATTGCTCACCTCATCAAATCCCTGACTTCTTATCGATTTTATACGAGGCATTTGAAAAAGGATTATTGAATTCGGAATTAATACTTAACCCCTCGAGTGTACTAAGGACCCTTAGGCTCCATAATTCGAGTATTGGGACGCATGACGTATTCATACTACCTTACCTTGCCACGTATTGCATAGAATTTGTAGCCAGCTTACAAGCTTACACAGAGGATTCCCCGATCTTAATACTAATTTGGCTTAGCTTTTCGGTAAAGTCCTGTGGTCGACGATACAAGCTACAATGTTGTACACTGCTGCCTCAATGCACGTCCTTACGTATAAGTGGTGTCAGGAAAAAGGTCCTGTTAGCCACTATAACGTAATAGTGGTTATATGAGTCACTTATTTCCTTAGTAATTATTACAAATTATCGGTAAGGTGGCAAAGAAGATTCT